>CANNZV010001507.1:0-148826 GCA_947561585.1 Caprella mutica
CGTGATTAAATATCACAACAGTATAAGAATAATACTGAAGCACGTGATTAAATATCAAAACAGTATAAGAATAATACTGAAGCACGTGATTAAATATCAAAACAGTATAAGAATAATACTGAAACACGTGATTAAATATCAAAACAGTATAAGAATAATACTGAAACACCTGATTAAATATCAAAACAGTATAATAATGATACTGAAGCACGTGATTAAATATCAAAACAGTATAAGAATAATACTGAAACACGTGATTAAATATCAAAACAGTATAAAAATGATACTGAAACACGTGATTAAATATCAAAACAGTATAAAAATAATACTGAAACACGTGATTAAATATCAAAACAGTATAAGAATAATACTGAAGCACGTGATTAAATATCAAAACAGTATAAGAATAATACTGAAACACGTGATTAAATATCAAAACAGTATAAGAATAATACTGAAACACGTGATTAAATATCAAAACAGTATAAAAATGATACTGAAACGCGTGATTAAATATCAAAACAGTATAAGAATAATACTGAAGCACGTGATTAAATATCAAACCAGTATAAGAATAATACTGAAACACGTGATTAAATATCAAAACAGTATAAGAATAATACTGAAACACGTATTAAATATCAAAACAGTATAAGAATAATACTGAAACACGTGATTAAATATCAAAACAGTATAAGAATAATACTGAAACACGTGATCAAATATCAAAACAGTATAAAATGATACTGAAACACGTGATTAAATATCAAAACAGTATAAGAATAATACTGAAGCACGTGATTAAATATCAAAACAGTATAAGAATAATACTGAAGCACGTGATTAAATATCAAAACAGTATAAGAATAATACTGAAGCACGTGATTAAATATCAAAACAGTATAAGAATAATACTGAAACACGTGATTAAATATCAAAACAGTATAAAAATGATACTGAAACACGTGATTAAATATCAAAACAGTATAAAAATAATACTGAAACACGTGATTAAATATCAAAACAGTATAAGAATAATACTGAAGCACGTGATTAAATATCAAAACAGTATAAGAATAATACTGAAACACGTGATTAAATATCAAAACAGTATAAGAATAATACTGAAACACGTGATTAAATATCAAAACAGTATAAAAATGATACTGAAACACGTGATTAAATATCACAACAGTATAAGAATAATACTGAAGCACGTGATTAAATATCAAAACAGTATAAGAATAATACTGAAACACGTGATTAAATATCAAAACAGTATAAAAATGATACTGAAACACGTGATTAAATATCAAAACAGTATAAGAATAATACTGAAGCACGTGATTAAATATCAAAACAGTATAAGAATAATACTGAAACACGTGATTAAATATCAAAACAGTATAAGAATAATACTGAAACACCTGATTAAATATCAAAACAGTATAATAATGATACTGAAGCACGTGATTAAATATCAAAACAGTATAAGAATAATACTGAAACACGTGATTAAATATCAAAACAGTATAAAAATGATACTGAAACACGTGATTAAATATCAAAACAGTATAAAAATAATACTGAAACACGTGATTAAATATCAAAACAGTATAAGAATAATACTGAAGCACGTGATTAAATATCAAAACAGTATAAGAATAATACTGAAACACGTGATTAAATATCAAAACAGTATAAGAATAATACTGAAACACGTGATTAAATATCAAAACAGTATAAAAATGATACTGAAACACGTGATTAAATATCAAAACAGTATAAGAATAATACTGAAGCACGTGATTAAATATCAAAACAGTATAAGAATAATACTGAAACACGTGATTAAATATCAAAACAGTATAAGAATAATACTGAAACACGTATTAAATATCAAAACAGTATAAGAATAATACTGAAACACGTGATTAAATATCAAAACAGTATAAGAATAATACTGAAACACGTGATCAAATATCAAAACAGTATAAAATAATACTGAAACACGTGATTAAATATCAAAACAGTATAAGAATAATACTGAAGCACGTGATTAAATATCAAAACAGTATAAGAATATTACTGAAGCACGTGATTAAATATCAAAACAGTATAAGAATAATACTGAAGCACGTGATTAAATATCAAAACAGTATAAGAATAATACTGAAGCACGTGATTAAATATCAAAACAGTATAAGAATAATACTGAAGCACGTGATTAAATATCAAAACAGTATAAGAATAATACTGAAGCACTGTAGTTACTAAAAATAGATAGAAAGTGAACACTGAAAATATTTTAATACCCTTCTTTCGTTTATTATTATTTCCTGTTGGCAATAAACAAATGAATAATTTCTAATGGATTCAATTCATTATACAGTACGAGTCAAAAAAGCGAGTACGAAGTTAAAATAGCCATAACTTTAACAAGAGCCATCGTAACTTTGTGTGGTTTTCTTTGGCTAATGCAGATTTCTATCAGCTATAACAACATTGTTTATTTGTTTCTAATTTCCTAATAGTTTCTCTACAGGGTGATCATAAGTAGAGGGTGGTGAAAAAGCTCTCGCGCGAGATATGAAATTGATAAAAGATACCAAAATAGGTTTGTTTACCCAGTATTTCTTTAGTTACAATAAAGAAACAATAGAATATTATGAAGATCTAAATTAAATCATTCTCTACCTAAACTTCTATTATATCCCCATTATTTTCAATACATTATTTTTGTGCCTGTTTTGTAACTGCTTTCACTGATCTTTTGATGGCGTCAGGAGTAGCTTCCAAGAAATGCACATCATGCGTCACTCCTTCTTTTAATTGATGCCGATTAGCAGGCGAGGAAGAGCATATCCTTTGTATTTATTGCAAGCAGTTAAATCTGATATCCTCGGAAACCATTCAATGGCACAAACCATTCAATGGCACAAACCATTCAATGGCACAAACCATTCAATGGCACAAACCATTCAATGGCACAAACCATTCAATGGCACAAACCATTCAATGGCACAAACCATTCAATGGCACAAACCATTCAATGGCACAAATCATTCAATGGCACAAACCATTCAATGGCACAAACCATGACAATTACTCGATGTGCATACAGTTCCCCCAGTCGTTCTTTAACAGCAAGTGTCCTGTGTACTGGGGTACAGTCCTGCATCCACCACACTCGATTCAGAGTTACTCCATAAATGTGTCGTAGTTGCGAAAATATCCACTGATTCAACATAAGGATTCTTTAATTCATCCTCTTTTTTGAAGACGAAACCTACTTTTTTGATGAGCAAGGTTTGAAATATACTCGCGTAAGATCTTTTTCACCAGCCTCTACTTATGACCACCCTGTAGAAAGACTATTAGGAATATAAAAATAAACCAACAATGTGGTTATAGCTGATAAAAATCTGCATTGTCAAAGAAAACAACAGGAAGTTACGATGGTTATTGTTAAAGTTATGGCGATCTCAATTTCGTACTCGCTTTTTTATCGTACACACTGTATATTATAATATAACTACTATGAGTAAAACAGTAATAACTAATATATGAGTTATAACTATGAGTTAATAACTAATGTATGAGTTATAACTATGAGTTAATAACTAATGTATGAGTTATAACTATGAGTTAATAACTAATGTATGAGTTATAACTATGAGTTAATAACTAATGTATGAGTTATAACTATGAGTTAATAACTAATGTATGAGTTATAGAGTTATAACTAATGTATGAGTTATAACTATGAGTTAATAAGTTATATATGAGTTATAACTATGAGTTAATAAGTTATATATGAGCTATAACTGTGAGTTAATAAGTTATATATGAGTTATAACTGTGAGTTAATAAGTTATATATGAGCTATAACTATGAGTTAATAAGTTATATATGAGCTATAACTATGAGTTAATAAGTTATATATGAGCTATAACTGTGAGTTAATAAGTTATATATGAGTTATAACTGTGAGTTAATAAGTTACATATGAGCTATAACTATGAGTTAATAAGTTATATATGAGTTATAACTGTGAGTTAATAAGTTATATATGAACTATAACTATGAGTTAATAAGTTATATATGAGCTATAACTGTGAGTTAATAAGTTATATATGAGTTATAACTGTGAGTTAATAAGTTATATATGAGCTATAACTATGAGTTAATAAGTTATATATGAGCTATAACTGTGAGTTAATAAGTTATATATGAGCTATAACTATGAGTTAATAAGTTATATATGAGCTATAACTGTGAGTTAATAAGTTATATATGAGTTATAACTGTGAGTTAATAAGTTACATATGAGCTATAACTATGAGTTAATAAGTTATATATGAGTTATAACTGTGAGTTAATAAGTTATATATGAGCTATAACTATGAGTTAATAAGTTATATATGAGCTATAACTATGAGTTAATAAGTTATATATGAGTTATAACTGTGAGTTAATAAGTTATATATGAACTATAACTATGAGTTAATAAGTTTTATATGAGCTATAACTGTGAGTTAATAAGTTATATATGAGTTATAACTATGAGTTAATAAGTTATGTATGAGTTATAACTATGAGTTAATAAGTTATATATGAGTTATAACTGTGAGTTAATAAGTTATATATGAGTTATAACTATGAGTTAATAAGTTATATATGAGCTATAACTGTGAGTTAATAAGTTATATATGAGCTATAACTGTGAGTTAATAAGTTATATATGAGCTATAACTGTGAGTTAATAAGTTACATATGAGTTATAACTGTGAGTTAATAAGTTATATATGAGCTATAACTGTGAGTTAATAAGTTATATATGAGCTATAACTGTGAGTTAATAAGTTATATATGAGTTATAACTGTGAGTTAATAAGTTATATATGAACTATAACTATGAGTTAATAAGTTTTATATGAGCTATAACTGTGAGTTAATAAGTTATATATGAGTTATAACTATGAGTTAATAAGTTATATATGAGCTATAACTATGAGTTAATAAGTTATATATGAGTTATAACTGTGAGTTAATAAGTTATATATGAACTATAACTATGAGTTAATAAGTTTTATATGAGCTATAACTGTGAGTTAATAAGTTATATATGAGTTATAACTATGAGTTAATAAGTTATGTATGAGTTATAACTATGAGTTAATAAGTTATATATGAGTTATAACTGTGAGTTAATAAGTTATATATGAGTTATAACTATGAGTTAATAAGTTATATATGAGCTATAACTGTGAGTTAATAAGTTATATATGAGCTATAACTGTGAGTTAATAAGTTATATATGAGCTATAACTGTGAGTTAATAAGTTACATATGAGTTATAACTGTGAGTTAATAAGTTATATATGAGCTATAACTGTGAGTTAATAAGTTATATATGAGCTATAACTGTGAGTTAATAAGTTATATATGAGTTATAACTGTGAGTTAATAAGTTATATATGAACTATAACTATGAGTTAATAAGTTTTATATGAGCTATAACTGTGAGTTAATAAGTTATATATGAGTTATAACTATGAGTTAATAAGTTATGTATGAGTTATAACTATGAGTTAATAAGTTATATATGAGTTATAACTGTGAGTTAATAAGTTATATATGAGTTATAACTATGAGTTAATAAGTTATATATGAGCTATAACTGTGAGTTAATAAGTTATATATGAGCTATAACTGTGAGTTAATAAGTTATATATGAGCTATAACTGTGAGTTAATAAGTTATATATGAGTTATAACTATGAGTTAATATTTACAAAAACTAACAAATACCACAATACCAGGTATATCATTTTTTTATTTTATTTTAGAAATTGTGTCAACTTACAAGCCAAATATTTAATATTATTTTATAAAATAAAAAATACGACAAATGGAAAAAAATAACACATTCATTTTTTTGCATAATCTTTTAGGTTCAGCATTATAGTGTTTAGCATTATATTTAGTTATTTTAGTATAGCAATGCTTTTTTAGCCTTGGTATATTTAGCATTTTATTTTTAGCATTGTTATTTTTAGCATTGTTATTTTTAGCCCTATTTATTTAGTGTAATTATTTCACCGTTGTATTTTAGCGATGTTATATGAGCGTTGTATTTTTACTCGTTGTCTGCACTCACCTTTAGCGTTGTACGTTGTCCCTGCGCTGCAAACTTTACACTTGTGAGCATTTTTGGACATTCTTGGTAACTCCGAGTGTAAATCTGAGGAAGAAGAACTCCTTAGTTATTGATAGATAAAGAAAAAGAACTCCTTAGTTATTGATAGATAAAGAACTCCTTAGTTATTGATAGATAAAGAAAAAGAACTCCTTAGTTATTGATAGATAAAGAAAAAGAACTCCTTTGTTATTGATAGATAAAGAAAAAGAACTCCTTAGTTATTGATAGATAAAGAAAAAGAACTCCTTAGTTATTGATAGATAAAGAAAAAGAACTCCTTAGTTATTGATAGATAAAGAAAAAGAACTCCTTAGTTATTGATAGATAAAGAAAAAGAACTCCTTAGTTATTGATAGATAAAGAAAAAGAACTCCTTAGTTATTGATAGATAAAGAAAAAGAACTCCTTAGTTATTGATAGATAAAGAAAAAGAACTCCTTAGTTATTGATAGATAAAGAAAAAGAACTCCTTAGTTATTGATAGAAAAAGAAAAAGAACTCCTTAGTTATTGATAGATAAAGAACTCCTTAGTTATTGATAGATAAAGATAAAGAACTCCTTAGTTATTGATAGATAAAGAAAAAGAACTCCTTAGTTATTGATAGATAAAGAAAAAGAACTCCTTAGTTATTGATAGATAAAGAAAAAGAACTCCTTAGTTATTGATAGATAAAGAAAAAGAACTCCTTAGTTATTGATAGATAAAGAAAAAGAACTCCTTAGTTATTGATAGATAAAGAAAAAGAACTCCTTAGTTATTTATAGATAAAGAACTCCTTAGTTATTGATAGATAAAGAAAAAGAACTCCTTAGTTATTGATAGATAAAGAAAAAGAACTCCTTAGTTATTGATAGATAAAGAAAAAGAACTCCTTAGTTATTGATAGATAAAGAAAAAGAACTCCTTAGTTATTGATAGATAAAGAAAAAGAACTCCTTAGTTATTGATAGATAAAGAAGAAGAACTCCTTAGTTATTGATAGATAAAGAAAAAGAACTCCTTAGTTATTGATAGATAAAGAAAAAGAACTCCTTAGTTATTGATAGAAAAAGAAAAAGAACTCCTTAGTTATTGATAGATAAAGAACTCCTTAGTTATTGATAGATAAAGAAAAAGAACTCCTTAGTTATTGATAGATAAAGAAAAAGAACTCCTTTGTTATTGATAGATAAAGAAAAAGAACTCCTTAGTTATTGATAGATAAAGAAAAAGAACTCCTTAGTTATTGATAGATAAAGAAAAAGAACTCCTTAGTTATTGATAGATAAAGAAAAAGAACTCCTTAGTTATTGATAGATAAAGAAAAAGAACTCCTTAGTTATTGATAGATAAAGAGAAAGAACTCCTTAGTTATTGATAAAGAAAAAGAACTCCTTAGTTATTAATAGATAAAGAAAAAGAACCTTTATTAGTGCTTTGGCCTTTTTGTTATTTCTTTAGATATGAAACAAGTATTATTTAGATTTAAAAATTTATTCTTTTAATAAATACTTAGTAATTTTTCAAAAAAATAACAACATTTCATTTAAATAGTACAGATACACAATATATAAAATACGGTGATTTATTTATTTCTTTATAATAACATAATAAGGCTTAATTAACTTAGAGAATCTATCTAAAGAAATATTTTTTAGTTCAATATCCTCATCATTATGCAGCATTCCCTTGTAAATTGGCAAAAAATTGTGACCAATACTCTGCGATATCCTTTTTACTTCTGAGATGCTAATTTTAATTCCAAAGAAAAAGAATGTACACCGTTTGTTTGGAATGTCAGCTTGGTAGGTATAATCTACTAAATATAAAATATTCGTGTTAAAGTAGAGGAAAACTTATATTCTACGTCAGGTAATCAATTACAGTTTAAATGAAGGCCGAAAGTACAATGTTTGTTTATAAATTTCTAACCGAAAAGCAAACAGTGTACAATCTTTTTCTTCCGCGTCAGTTTAGTGTTTTGTTGAATTGTACCACTTGAATGTCAAAAACTTTAAAAAGAAGATGAAGGAATATTGTATGCAATTTTCAGATTACTGTCAATCACACTCAGACCCTAGTTCTACACTGTAACAAACGCATATTAATAGTAGCAGACTACAGGACACAGGGTGAGAGTTCGAGACCCACACGCAGTATTCATTTTTTGTCAATACTGCAGTTTCTCCTCTAAAATATCTTCTAAATCACGAGGTATTACGTCACCATTAGAGTGAAATACTGTCTGCTGATTGGCTAACAGACAAAGAACATCAAACCCCTGGCAACATATACTGCTACAAACTCTTTTGTTACTTGATTATACTCTCTAGTTACCTCTCTAGTTACTCACTAGTTACTCACTAGATACTCACTAGTTACTCGCTAGTTACTCACTAGATACTCACTAGTTACTCACTAGTTTCTCACTAGTTACTCACTGTGTTTGGTCTGAGTTCTTTTGCTGCAGAGTGTCAAATGTTCCGCATGATGTGAAGATCTCATACGAAGAAAGAGAGAACACTGCGGAGAGATGGAGAACACCTGCAAAAAAGATTCTGTTACTAATTAGGAAACTGTTACTAATTAGGACACTGTTACTAATTAGGACTCTGTTACTAATTAGGACTCTGTTACTAATTAGGACACTGTTACTAATTAGGACTCTGTTACTAATTAGGACACTGTTACTAATTAGGACACTGTTACTAATTAGGACACTGTTACTAATTATGACACTGTCCTCAGATTAGCCACTGGGCACACAAGATGTCACCTCCATTCAGAGACCAATGTGCTCCCAGTCAATAATCCCCTCTCCTTCCAGTGTAGCCAACTCATCAGGGCACCCTTCCCACACCGCAGTCACGGCACCCTCGGTCAATGTTCGACCCCGTGATCCCCTCGTTCTTGGTTGATGGTGTTCTCTTTACAAAGCCACGATAAAGAGTTCCCCACGCACAGGCTGTGGAGAGCACCATAGCCTCCATGAACCCAAACCAGAATCTGGAAGCGCTGATTTTTTATAGCTATCTCGGCACTTGGTCTCTCGGGTCTTATTTGACCAC
Source organism: Caprella mutica (assembly GCA_947561585.1). Classification (NCBI taxonomy): domain Eukaryota; kingdom Metazoa; phylum Arthropoda; class Malacostraca; order Amphipoda; family Caprellidae; genus Caprella; species Caprella mutica. The sequence continues at coordinate 9,254 of CANNZV010001507.1, forward strand.
CAACGATGCCGCCATCAGCTAGAGAAATTACAAGCAATTGACCCGGAGTGAGTTGTAAAAAACAACAACAGGACACTGTGAGTCTTTAGGACACTAGTAATTGGGATACTGTGAGTCATTAGAACACTGTCCTTATATTAGCCACAGGCACGCAAGATGTCCGCAAAGGATCAACTCCATTCCGAGACAAAGCTACTCCCTGTCAAGGAGCACCTCTCCCCAATGAGCCCTATTCCTTTCAATCACGCTCTGCACAACAAGATGGCGTCATGGACTCGTGCGAAGCTTGTGCTATTTGACACTAAATGGCGCTTTTTCAAAGTAAATAAAATTGTCTTTTCTTTAATAAGTATCATTTAGATAAACAGAATATGTAATCATTCATAATTAAATATGCTGATTCCATTAAAACACAATAATAATAAATTGTTACGTAACAGAAATTTCTTAATTTCACCCAAAATTACGTTTTTGGAAGCATATGAAGAAAGAAAGTCAAATGTAAAAGGACTTTTGCAAAACCCGATATTTCATTTGTTGTGATTTCATAAACGTTGTGCAAAAAACTTTTGTATATCTGCGAGAAATATTATTAATAATAACTCAAAACTACTATATACACACAGAGAAATCGAAGCATATTTTAAAGAAAAACTATCTTCTTTAATTTATTTTCTTTGGTTGAAAGTGTTACTAGAGCTTTAGATTAAAGAAAGTAGCTTTCTTTGGATGCATTTTGATGCATATTTCTTTCCTATTAATCTTTTATTTATTTCTCTTAAAGCTTTTCACTGATGAGTCGAATATTTCTTTGTTACAAATCTGTTCTGTTATTGTCTCAAATCGAAATATTGCTTTGAAATTTTCGCGGGCTTTTCTGAAGTGAGCGTCATATCATTAAGTTCGTTGAAGTGATCAAGGTAGGTTCTCAGTTAGTTGCTCAGTTATGAATCATTTCGTATATAGATTAGATATTTTCATTTATTTATATAATTATACTGAATTATTAGTTGGCAAAGCATAGTTTTTAGAACTTGGTCACCATTTTTCCTTTAATTATAAATGTTAATACTGGTAACTAGGTATTCATAGGTTCACAGTGTCCTGCTACCTATTTACTTGAGAAATTTAAATGCTATTTCATAGGTGACTTCTTCCTTTCATTACCCTTTAGTAATGAACTAGGCTAACGTAAGTTACAACTTAACTGAAAATCTATCTCACTGCGCCTGAAATAAGTTAGGTAGGTAGTTTTTTATCCCAGCCGTACCTACTCTTATTGTTTATTTACCTAACCTAAGCTACCTATACCTAATCGTTATTTGTTCTTATTATAATGTTTACCTTAACTAGTAGTACTATTAATTATTCAATATATTGTATGTAATGAATTAAAGTTTGTTAACTACCTAACTTAGGCTAACTAGAGTTCAGTTAAGATTGTGGCTCCAGTGTTTCAAAGTGCCAGTCTGCAAAATATGGAACATTTTTCAAAGAGTTTCTGAGGTGAACCTAAACAATATCTTAGGGATATTTTAGAACCATTGAAGAATATCTTTAATTGAATCCTATGTTACCATTAATTTAGCTGAAGGAATTTTTCTATACTCAAAATTTCAGAGAGATAATCAGTGATAATTTTTGAATTTTCATCTGAGAGTAGGTAACTATCACAAATTTAAATCACCAAAAGTCATATGGTCACATTATTCAGAGCAGGGTGATATATTTCTAAACTTAGTGATAATTTAAAAAATCTGAAATTTCATTATTTTAGCTCCCAAGTTACCTATATAAAATAAAATTTTGAATTAAAAATGGGTGGATATGTGTACAAAGGAAAAAAAAACTATTTACTATTGAATCAATATAAATTAAGTTATCTATTGCTCCTAAACTTCTACCTAATAGCTACTTATAAGGCTATTAATGATTTGATAAGATCTAATTTATATTTGAAAATACCTAATTCTTAGGAATTTCTAAGCCAATCTGTTGAAACTGGTAAAGTGTTCACAATAGCAGAGATTAATTTTTTTGTGTTTATATGATTAATATTGGAATCATCAGCTCCCAAAATCAAAAATCAATGATAATAGTTAAATATCACACTGATGCTGATACAGAGTAGCTCTCCAGATTTATTTATCCTAACCAAATTATTGGCAATTACTTGGCTAGGATTCTCATACTCTATTAGTTGGGGAAATTGTCACAATTGAGATAGTTATATAACTTATATTTCCTCTTAGTCCTCTGCAGAATATGGGATATTTTAAAAACTTCTTTAACAAATAGTGAAATAATTCATTTGTTTTCAATTTCTTTTAAATTAATTAAGTTGCCTGAGTCCTGAAATTTAATGTTTGATGCCGTAAATGTCTTTAAATTATATGAAATGAAGTTAACTTTGTTTGAACATTTAATTTTTATTTTCAGGTGGAACTTCACTGCATTATATATACAGAAAAAGACTGACCATATTCACACAAGTGGGAGAAAGTGCACTGAACTTTATTCTAAAGTCTTGAAAAGGATAAAAGTTTCTAAGAGGACACAAAAATTTCTGATCAACTGTTCAGGTGTGTTATAGCTACCTTTAACTAAGCCAACTTAGTCATTACATTAGGATCTATTATTGTAATGAAATATGAAACAGTTAATTTAAAGTGATTTTTTTTTACAGAGGATGAATATCAAGTTCATATATTCTGGAGGTATGCTTCGTCTATAGCTGGAGGAGATCAAGAATAGGGTGAATGTGTTGAGACACACATCTTCTGAATGGGAAGAAGATCTTATGCTTCTGCTGAGTGTAATTTCATTGCTATATTATTTCAATATATTGCATATAAAACTTCATTTATGTTATTTCTTCCTCAATCTATCTACAAAACTATCTTAAAAGAAAGAAATATTTATTGTGAAGCATGTAAGTCTTCAGAAAGAAGAACCAGTTTGTTAGTATAAAAGAAATTATTACTTTTTAATAAATATACATTATATTAGAGTGAAAGAAAGCTCTATTATATGTAAAGAATATTTATATTATAATAAAAAGCCACTAATTCATTGGTTTAAATAAATATTACTTTATATTAAATCTTTGATGCATTTATACTAAAGAAAGATATATTTATTGCAAAGAAAACATTTATTCTATTCAATGAAAAGTTTTCTTTATGGAGAAGAAATAAAATATTTCTCCTAAACCACACCTAGATTTGAAATAAATAACTAATTTTATTTGTTACAAAGAAAATTCTAAGATTTAAATCGTATTTTTTATTTGACTCAAAGAAAAGAAATCTTATATGTGAATAAAAATTTTATTTGTCCCAAAACTAGAACATTTCTTTACCAGAAAGAAAATAATTAATTAATGCATATATAAAGTGACTTTTTTCTTTGGGAGAAATTTTTTTTTTCTGTGTGTACATTTGTTAGTATATTGTTTATAAATCACAAATTCATTTGTGTATAGTTTTTTCCGAAGATAACCAGACATTCTATAAACGTTCATGAAGATTGTTCAGGATCGTTCTGGAAATAATGTAAACAGCGCCATCTATGAGATGATCGCATAAACTTCTGTTAACTAATAAAAACCCAATTTTCTCTGAAAATACAGTGATTTGAGCTGAAATATTTCATATCCGTTACTAATCAATGTTTATTCGTATTATGATAAAATATTTGATATGGAAATTAGACGCACCAACCCCCCTTTAAGCTCATCTGTATTACTGTGGCGCGTTTTACAAGCCTTTCCCTCAATATGCACCCACCCACAGAAATCGAGGGGGTTCAAATCTGGCGACTGTGGTGGCCTAAAGTCTTTAGGCCAGAAGCCCATGCTAGTCTCTAACCAGTTCTGCACAGTTTTTGCCATGTGTGCGGGTACTCCGTCCTGCTGAAACACGTAATCTGCCTTTTAGGTGATTTTCTGAAACCCATGGGAGAACTTTAGTTTCTACAATTTCTTTGTAAACAGCAGAGGTTAGCCTGTATCCCCGTTCAAACTACATCGGGGGAATCTTCTCTTCATTGGATGCTACGACACCAAGCATCATGATAGATGCTGGATGCTTGGTGGTTGACACTCGGCGGTGTTTAGAAACATCATTCCCAAAGCTTACGACCCGGTCATTCTGTTTGTTGAAAACCGAATCGACCGTGAATATTTTCTCATTGGAGAAAATGAGAATTCGATTCCCGTGGCTCTTCAGATCATTTAAAAGACGGGTGCTCCTCTCCAGACGTTTCTGAATCATTGCACCACTTACGAGGGGTGTTTTGGAACGCCTTAGACTTTTTCCTCTCATGCTCTTGACCACCCTGGACACAGTGGACACAGAAATCTTCTCCTTTAGTGTAAGTCTCGCCATTTTCTGGTCTAGGTCATTTTTAAAGGCCTTCGTGATGGTCACGGCTAACTACCTGTGGTCTTCCTGACTGAGGACGATCCTGTAGGGACTCTGAGTTCTTTAAACGTTGAACAACCCGATAGACAGTCATTCTGCTGACGTTTAATTGATTAGCAATGTAAGTTTGCTTATGGCCCGCTCGCAACATAGCAGATACTTCAATTCTCTTTGCCTCCATTACGTTGCAATTCAAATTTAGAAACTTTTTAGGAATCAAAATAGTATCTGTAATATACATATAGACATTTGTTATATGTGACCAAATTTAATTAAAATCCAAGATAACAGATAAATTTAAAGAATGAAAAGCTCAACAGAACTTTTGCAAAGCCCGGTAGCTACACGCTACAGTCGATGTTCAACCCCGTTCTTGGTTGATGGTGTTATACTAACTGAGACCTATAACACCACGATAAAAGCTCTCAACACAGACTGTGGAGAACACCATAGCCTCCATCAACCAAATCAGGTTCTGAAAGCGCTTCCGCCCCCATTCCATGAGTCGAAACTGAAATTGTCCCGCTTTTTCAGGTCCACATTGTCCCAGTTCAGATCTGGCCACTGTTATCTGCTATCTTCTTTCTTTTTTCTTCAAGTTCTTTCTTCCTACTTCAAGTTCTCTCTTCCTACTTCAAGTTTTTCTTCCTTCTTCAAGTTCTTTATTCCTTCTTCAAGTTCTTTCTTCCTTCTTCAAGTTCTTTCTTCCTTCTTCAAGTTCTTTATTCTTTCTTCAAATTCTTTCTTCCTTCTTCAAGTTCTTTCTTCTTTCTTCAAATTCTTTCTTCCTTCTTCAAGTTCTTTCTTCTTTCTTCCTTCTTCAAGTTCTTTCTTCAAATTCTTTCTTCCTTCTTCAAGTTCTCTCTTCCTACTTCAAGTTCTTTCTTCCTTCTTCAAGTTCTTTCTTCCTTCTTCAAGTTCTTTCTTCCTTCTTCAAGTTCTTTCTTCTTACTTCAAGTTCTTTCTTCCTTCTTCAAGTTCTCTCTTCCTACTTCAAGTTCTCTCTTTCTACTTCAAGTTCTTTCTTCCTTCTTCAAATTCTTTCTTCCTTCTTCAAATTCTTTCTTCCTTCTTCAAATTCTTTCTTCCTGACTTTCTTCCTTCCTCTTCTTCCGGGTAGGCAGGAACTAATACTCCGCGGGTCACTTGTTTCAGTGCCTACCAATCTCATCTCACTACACCTCTTGGAGATACCGAAAGATGTGGCTGAAATTTTTATCACGATAACGGCACGGAGTGTCCCGCCTCTAATTTCGCTACCAACGGAGCTTTAGAAATTACGAGCGATTAGCCCAAAGTGAGGCGTAAAAAACAGTGTCTGATTGACTAGGGACACTGAGTTATTAAGACATTGTTACTAGTTAGGACATTGTTACTAATTAGGTCATTGTTACTAATTAGGACATTGTTACTAATTAGGACATTGTTACTAATTAGGACATTGTTACTAATTAGGACATTGTTACTAATTAGGACATTGTTACTAATTAGGACATTGTTACTAATTAGGACATTGTTACTAATTAGGACATTGTTACGTTACTCACCGTTACACAAGCACTGTAGGACACTACGGCTCTGCAATCCATCGCGAAAAAAAGATTCGTCGCGATTCCTGAAACAAATTTGAGGTGAGAAATTTTAATCATTTTAATGAATTTCTCAGAATCTTGAATATAATAAATACTTGTATAGCAATGTTTATCGGGCCAAAGGTTACTGGTTAAAAACTGCAAACCATTTCTATTTCTTTATAACTATAATATGTAGTTTAAGTTATTCGGTTAGGTTTTGTATTTCCCTCCGACGTTCTACGCAAAGAAAAAGACTAAAGATACTACTGACTAATTTAAAAACATAACTCTCTTAACTCACCAATAACTCTCTCTACTCACCAATAACTCTCTCCACTCACCAATAACTCTCTCTACTCACCAATAACTCTCCCTACTCACCAATAACTCTCTCTACTCACCAATAACTCTCCCTACTCACCAATAACTCTCCCTACTCACCAATAACTCTCCCTACTCACCAATAACTCTCCCTACTCACCAATAACTCTCCCTACTCACCAATAACTCTCCCTACTCACCAATAACTCTCCCTACTCACCAATAACTCTCCCTACTCACCAATAACTCTCCCTACTCACCAATAACTCTCCCTACTCACCAATAACTCTCCCTACTCACCAATAACTCTCCCTACTCACCAATAACTCTCCCTACTCACCAATAACTCTCCCTACTCACCAATAACTCTCCCTACTCACCAATAACTCCCTACTCACCAATTATTATCTGTTGATAGCAGTACTTCACCACCATGGATCTCTTTTCCTTTGCGGTGTAAAATAACCAGTTAATTATTTCCATCTTCAAAGAATCGTCATCTTCTTCCATTTCGTGAGCCAAATAACTGAGAAAAGAGTTTTATTTTAAAGTTTTATTAAGTAGTTATACACTGTCAAACAGTTTGACAACAAAGTCACCAAACACAAACAGTTTGACAACAAAGTCACCAAACACAAACAGTTTGACAACAAAGTCACCAAACACAAACAGTTTGACAACAAAGTCACCAAACACAAACAGTTTGACAACAAAGTCATCGAACACAAACAGTTTGACAACAAAGTCACCAAACACAAACAGTTTGACAACAAAGTCACCAAACACAAACAGTTTGACAACAAAGTCACCAAACACAAACAGTTTGACAACAAAGTCATCGAACACAAACAGTTTGACAACAAAGTCATCGAACACAAACAGTTTGACAACAAAGTCACCGAACACAAACAGTTTGACAACAAAGTCACCAAACACAAACAGTTTGACAACAAAGTCACCAAACACAAACAGTTTGACAACAAAGTCACCAAACACAAACAGTTCCATCAAACATATTCAGTGTTCAACCTCTCATGATGATAGAAAAAATGTTTGTTGCGATATCGCTCGTTTGTGAGAACTCTGTTATTACTTCAAAAAAGCTATTTTTCAGGAGAGGCATTTTAGTACTTGTAATGTACGTACATTTAATGGTATATCGTTAGGACATTTAGCCTCTCTAGCGGTACATTTTAGAGTTACAATTTTCAAACTTTGGCCAAAATAATCAGCATTTTAAGATTTACATGACTATATGGATAACTCGAAAAAACATGTTTTTGTGTTTATGACTTTGTTCTTGCAAATGAGCGATATGTGGACAAGAAATTAATAACAGATGTTGTACTTAAATCAGTCAATAAATTAATCATATGCAAGATTGTATGTCAGCAGACTTATAAATAATAACTTTCATATAATGCTATTTAATTACTTAGTTTTCAACATCACTGTTTGACAGTGTGTACGGAATATCAACTGAATATAGGGAATTAATCTATTTTATAGGATAGGTTCCGAGTTATCGACCTGTTTCACATTTTCGAACATATAAGAAAATATTATATTATAATAGATATTAATTCATTTGATATAATTTAATAAAACTGATTATATACTTTTTTAGATCGACAATGTGTAACTGTCCGATAACTCGTCTCCTACCCTAGTTATTAACTCACAGCGCACCGAAGAAGTTCGCTCTGTTGAACTGCTCGTAAGTTAAGTTAGCTCGTTTGAAGTACACGAATATTATGCCCAGTAGATACGCATCTACGTACATGCAACAGCTGTCAGCTCTTAACAACATCTGTATGAGCTCATCTCCCTCTGAAACAGGTGTGAAACATGTGTGAAACAGGTGTGAAACATGTGTGAAGACAGGTAAAGACAGGTGTGAAACATATGTAAAGACAGGTTGGAAGACAGGGAAAGACAACCGAGAAACATGTGTGAAGACAGGTGTGAAACACGTGTGAAGACAGGTGTAAAGACAGGTGTGAAACACATGTGAAGACAGGTAAAGACAGGTGTGAAACATGTGTAAAGATAGGTGTGAAGACAGGGAAAGACAACCGTGAAACACGTGTGAAGACAGGGAAAGACAACCGTGAAACATGTGTGAAGACAGGTGTGAAACACGTGTAAAGACAGGTGTGAAACACGTGTGAAGACAGGTGTGAAACAGGTGTGAAGACAAGTGTAAAGACAGGTGTAAAGACAGGTGTTAAGACCGGTGTGAAGACAAGTGTGAAGAGAGGTGTGAAGAGAGGTGTAAAAACAGGTGTAGAGACAGGTGTGAAGGTTATAGAACAATGTACATAAGGTATATAATCAAATTATCAATCTAACATTTTGAGAATTTTATCAGGTAAATCATTTCAGGTCATATAAGATAATGTATCTATCACTCACTTAGCGTCTCAGACCCTTTTATAGACCCTTTACTGTAGGATAGACACTTTACTGTTAGATAGACCCTTTACTGTTAGATAGACCCTTTACTGTTAGATAGACACTTTACTGTAGGATAGACCCTTTACTGTTAGATAGACCCTTTACTGTTAGATAGACCCTTTACTGTTAGATAGACCCTTTACTGTAGGATAGACCCTTTACTGTTAGATAGACCCTTTACTGTTAGATAGACCCTTTACTGTTAGATAGACACTTTACTGTTAGATAGACCCTTTACTGTTAGATAGACCCTTTACTGTTAGATAGACCCTTTACTGTAGGATAGACCCTTTACTGTTAGATAGACCCTTTACTGTAGGATAGACCCTTTACTGTTAGATAGACCCTTTACTGTAGGATAGACCCTTTACTGTTAGATAGACCCTTTACTGTAGGATAGACCCTTTACCCCTTACCTATTAGCGCAGTGAAGATGGTGATGCAGAGGGGGGTAATGGTGACCCCATCCCCTATGGTGCTCACCCCCCTCTCACTCCTCAAAGGGGGGTGAGACAGCACTCTGTTAACAGCTGTCACACTCATGTTCAACTCATCACCTACTGTGATCTGTGGAGTAAATAGAGGTGTTAAGACGCTTCTAACTTCCTATGCAACATACGGTAGGGAATGCAACATACGATAGGGAATGCAACATACGGTAGGGAATGCAACATACGGTAGGGAATGCAACATACGGTAGGGAATGCAACATACGGTAGGGAATGCAACATACGGTAGGGAATGCAACAGAATGGAGTCAAATATTATTTTTATTTAGTTAAGGATTTAACGTCTGCTTCGGAACCAAAGGCCATATTGCTGACGTCAAAATGAAATTTAGTAGGAAGGACTGGAAGAAGCAGTCAGAAAGGAAAGTGGCTCCATAAACAAAGTCAATAAATTTCTCTTTCAATAAAAATATAAAAGTAAAAGGGAACGTTATTTCTTAATCGGAAACATTTCTACTTTTTCAGTCTAGTTTTCGACGTAATAAAATATACATTAAAAAATATGAATTGAGAAGAGTTTTTCATCGTGTCATAAAGATGTACCTAAAAATAGTTATTCGATTATTAGAAACATCAGCTATCTATTTAGTTAATAATTGTCTTACCTTAATTTTCTTAGGAATGATGCGTCTTTTTATTTTAAGTCTACCATCTTCCCTATCATCTGAATCAGAGGAAGAAGGAGTAACACAAACAGAGGGTCTGTCTAGAGCTCTCCTGAACAACATCGCATTGGGTTTGGCACGTCCCACCTGTTCTTTGGAAGAGGTTAACTCTATCTCACCAGGGAAAACCTTCGACACCTTCGAAATTTGACCAGACGATCTGGTGAAAGTAGTGCGTGAGTTGTGCCGATGGATTGGTTCTCTCTTTAGAGTCTCAGACCATTTCTTGACTCTTCTGGAAATAGTTCGATTGGTAGATTTACCAGATTGGGTACAGCAGCACTGAGTGTGTCTGGAGCTGTTGCAATTTGCACCACGACAATCTGAATCCGAAATCTTATACCTACCAGATTCGGCAAAATTGGACTTCTTTGAACAGAAATCAGACACGACAGTGCTCAAAGACCGCATAGTTTCTACAACTTTTAGTTTAGTGGCCGCTGATTCAATGCACTTGGCATTTCGAGCTATTTTAGAAGTAAGAGTTTCAAGATGAGAGAGTTTCTTGGTGTATTCATCAGTGACTTCATTTCTAACACCAATCTGTTGCGAATGTCCACTCACAAGAGAGTTCTTTGAGATGCTCGTATCCAAACAGTTGTTATTCATATCGATGGTGGAAGTAGAGTTGTTTTTTCTTTGAAGAACAGGTGGTTCGTCCCTACTTACGCTAGAGATGGAAGAGAAGGCTTTCCTTCTCGCTCTATTGGGAGCCTTTGGTACTACAAAATCAGGTACAACTTCCTCTGTTTGGCTGCTGTCTAATTCATTTGAAGGATGTTGCCAAGTTTTACCCGAAACACTTCTCACCCATTGTAGAACTCTGTGGAAACTGTAATCATTGTCAAAGAAATACCTCCTGGAGACAAATCGAGACGAATCGTCAACAGCATCATTCGAATCTTGTTCTTCAATGAGGGTCTTTTTATTTGCACGTGGGAGAGGCACTTTCTGAAATAACAAAACAAACATACAATAAAATATAATTTGTTATACAACAAGTATAGCGAACGAAAGTAAAAATATTTGATTCAAGGAAAACTACATTAATAATTGCTATAGTTTTTGAAAATATGATTTACCTGTAGTCGTTTAGAAAATATATCACTTATACTCTCAACACTGGAGTCAGCTTTAATAGGTACTTGTGTGATATTCCTCCTTTTCATTCGTTGTGGTGCGATATCGATAATAGTCGCACAGTATTTCTGTTTGAACTGAACTGCTAAGTCATAGTAAGTATTCCTTTCCTGGGGATTAGAATAACTTTCACTGGTTTCATTAGAAGTTTCCAGTGCCTTCATAGGCAGAGTCTCTTTCCTCTTCATTTTAGGTTTCTTTCTGCTGCTTCTCTTTTGTAGAAGTTTGCGACTCTTCTGCTGAGACCTAGAACTCAGTTTCCTCCTCTTGGTAGAAGACTCTTTACGATGAGCAAGAGGAGCTCTTCTCCTGATCCTCTTTATTATGCTGCCTGATGACTCTTTATCGAAATTGCAACTATTCACTGACTTCATTATGTTGAACTTTTATGGTTAAGAAAGATTTAGCATTGGTGGTTGAGAGGGTTACAATGTCTGAAAATGAAGTTAGTTAGGTAACGAATTTGATAAGGAGAAACTATGATAGAAAAACTTCTAAATACTCTCTATATGATTATATCAGAATGATGAACTTATGTAAGCTTGGCACACAACTCTTATAAGGGAATCTTTAAAAGTGTGAATGGCCTAACTGGTTACTACTCATTGGGCCTCCGCTCCATTAGTCCTACGCTCCATTAGTCCGACGTCCCATTAGTCCGACGCCCCATTAGCCCTACGCTCCATTAGTCCTACGCTCCATTAGTCTGTCGCTCCATTACTCCTACGCTCCATTAGTCCGACGCCCCATTAGTCCTACACTCCATTAGTCCTACGCTCCATTAGTTCTTCGCTCCATTAGTCCGTCGCTCCATTAGTCCGACGCCCCATTAGTCCTACACTCCATTAGTCCGTCGCTCCGTTAGTCCGTCACTCCATTAGTCTGTCGCCCCATTTGTCCACCGCCCCAATTGTCCGATGCCCCCATTTGTCCTACTCCCCATTAGTCCCACGCTCCATTAGTCCGTCACTCCATTAGTCCGTCGCTCCATTAGTCCGCCGCCCCATTTGTCCGCCGCCCCAATAGTCCGACGCCCCATTTGTCCGACGCCCCAATAGTCCGACGCCCCATTAGTCCGTCGCTCCATTAGTCCGTCACTCCATTAGTCCGTCACTCCATTAGTCCGTCACTCCATTAGTCCGTCACTCCATTAGTCCGTCACTCCATTAGCCGTCGCCCCATTAGTCCGTCGCCCCATTTATCCGACGCCACAATAATCCGACGCCCCATTTGTCCGTTGCCCCATTAGTCCGACGCCCCATTACTCCGACACCCCAATAGTCCAACGCCCCATTACTCCGACACCCCAATAGTCCAACGCCCCATTACTCCGACGTGCCATTAGTCCATCATTTTTGTAGTTTATTTCTGATTTAACATCATATATATGTATATCTACCCCCAACCTCCCTGCCAGGTCATTAAATAATCATGAAGTGTGCAGTACCTACAACAAACTACCGGATACAAAAACTACAAATCATTATATTTAATATTAGAAATAAATATAAAACAAGAAAATAAAATTGTATAAATGGGCAAAATAAAAATTAACCAACTACATATATAATGTACCAAGGTCCGTTATCTTTACTAGCTTCATGTTTGGTCCGTTATCTTTACTAGCTTCATTTCTGGTCCGTTATCTTTACCAGCTTCATTTCTGGTCCGTTATCTCTACTAGCTTCATTTCTGGTCCGTTATCTTTACTAGCTTCATTTCTGGTCCGTTATCTTTACTAGCTTCATTTCTGGTTCGTTATCTTTACCAGCTTCATTTCTGGTCCGTTATCTCTACTAGCTTCATTTTTGGTCCGTTATCTTTACCAGCTTCATTTCTGGTTCGTTATCTTTACTAGCTTCATTTCTGGTCCGTTATCTTTACTAGCTTCATTTCTGGTCCGTTATCTTTACTGGTTCATTTTTGGTCCGTTATCTTTGCTAGCTTCATTTCTGGTCCGTTATCTTTACTAGCTTCATTTCTGGTCCGTTATCTTTACTAGCTTCATTTCTGATCCGTTATCTTTACTAGCTTCATTTTTGGTCCGTTATCTTTACTGGTTCATTTTTGGTCCGTTATCTTTGCTAGCTTCATTTCTGGTCCGTTATCTTTACTAGCTTCATTTCTGGTCCGTTATCTTTACTAGCTTCATTTTTGGTCCGTTATCTTTACTAGCTTCATTTCTGGTCCGTTATCTTTACTAGCTTCATGTTTGGTCCGTTATCTTTACTAGCTTCATTTCTGGTCCGTTATCTTTACTAGCTTCATGTTTGGTCCGTTATCTTTACTAGCTTCATTTCTGGTCCATTATCTTTACTAGCTTCATGTTTGGTCCGTTATCTTTACTAGCTTCATTTCTGGTCCGTTATCTTTACTAGCTTCATGTTTGGTCCTTTATCTTTACCAGCTTCAATTCTGGTCCATTATCTTTACTAGCTTCATGTTTGGTCCGTTATCTTTACTAGCTTCATTTCTGGTCCATTATCTTTACTAGCTTCATTTCTGGTCCGTTATCTTTACCAGCTTCAATTCTGGTCCATTATCTTTACTAGCTTCATGTTTGGTCCTTTATCTTTACCAGCTTCAATTCTGGTCCATTATCTTTACTAGCTTCATGTTTGGTCCGTTATCTTTACTAGCTTCATTTCTGGTCCATTATCTTTACTAGCTTCATGTTTGGTCCGTTATCTTCACTAGCTTCATTTCTGGTCCGTTATCTTTACTAGCTTCATTTCTGGTCCGTTATCTGTACTTGGTTAAATTATTAATATTTGAACAATAATTGGAATTGGAATAATATTTTGGTATCATGGACACCATATTAAAGGATGTAACCAGATTTTTTCTTCGATTTTTAAATTAATTTTTCTTCACAAAATGAAAATGGATCGTTCATATTACTGCGTAGAATTTCAGCCGATGATTACACTAATAATGTATAACTAGCAAGACCCGTGAAAATTCCACGGGATGAGAATCAACAAAAATGTTTTGATAGAACTGATTATAAAATGACTGATTTGGACAGAAAACATAAAAAACGCAGCGAATGTGTTTAGTAACATGCTCTTGAAAATAATATCCTTTGTATTTAATTATCTTGGTCACATCATATACCCAATTTACACCAACTTTATGAGGCGCTGTTAATAGAATGTCTGTTTAACCCATTTTGTGACACACTGACCGACTGACACGGGTTATTTTATAATAGTATTATAATAATAATATATAGATTATCCCTTATAAATAAATATTCCATTGGAGACATTAAATGATTAACACCAACCTAACTAAGTAGGTACCTACAGGGAATTAGGAAGCTCTTATTCGATACATCTTTTCGTCGCTTCCTACCTACCAGTCTCTTAGAATCTTTTTCGCTACCTACCTACCTATTATAAGTCTATTTACTCGCTTCCTAGAACCTATTTTCTCGCTACCTGAGAACCTAGTTACTCGCTACCTAGGAACATATTTTCTCGCTACCTGAGAACCTAGTTAGGTACTCGCTACCTAGGAACATATTTTCTCGCTATCTGAGAACCTAGTTAGTTAGCTACTCACTAGTCGCTACCTAACTGTTTTCTTACCTTCAATTTGAATGCAAATAGAATCTACTAAAACATCTAATGTACAATATTCGTATTGCAAAGTGTAATCGAACCAATTAAAAACATTACAAATAGTAAAGACTAAATTTTAACTTCAAAGTTAAAGCTAGAGAAAGGTTACCGACCTGTCTGAGATCCGTACCTACTTCTTATGTACCTAGGTTCTTTAATTAATGACAATAATCATTTTACATATCACTTTGCATCACCTATAGTTACACATTTTTTATATTTTTCATTAAATATTATAGAAATTTAACAACATTATTGATTAATACGTTTGAATATATTTTACCCTTCCGCCAGCCAGAAATATTCGTCCGATTTGAACACTGGTTATCATTTTCAAACTTTTTCATTTTGTAATAGGAATTTTTCCAGAGCTCCATTGCAATAATATTAAGAATAAACAATTAATAATGTTAGGAGACCTTCGTCTTTCTATTAAAATTCTATTGAAACATGGTTGTGATTTGGAATAAATAATATTACTAGCATCTAAGATTCTATATTTAACGGCCCCTTTTGGAATTGAATGAGTATAAATTATAAATAGCAATGGTATATCTTCTCAAAGTAAACGAGTACGACAATTAATTGCATATTTCTTGATACCATAGGAAGAAAGTTTTAGTAGAATAGAAAATTTTCTAATGCCTAAGTCTCTAAGAGTACGATTCCAATATTACCTTCTTACATTAAAATATTGAATTGATCCCATAAATAATTATTAACTAAGGAAATATTTTTTCTACCAACTTTAATGCAATGCTTGGATTTTCATCAAAGTTATTTCTCAAGAACTGATTTAAGCATAATTATATTACCAAGTGACACTAGCACAGGAGGTGGCGCTTAATGACTTTACTTTTTGCACTAGCACTGGAGGTGGCTCTTAGTGACTTTACTGTTTACACTAGCACAGGAGGTGGCGCTTAATGACTTTACTGTTTACACTAGCACTGGAGGTGGCGCTTATGGAGACAAGAATTTGAGTCACCAGTGTTACGGTGTACTTACGCCTGGACTGGAGTCACTCAGTACCCTGTGTACTAAACGTGCAGTTACACGTAAATACTTTTATAACGTTATTTATTTTTACTATAAAACATCTTTAATTTCGAGAAACAAGTAATAAAAAACTAAGTAAATGTTTTGGGGTTTTAATTGAATTTATTTGAAAATTAATTATGAAGCTAGGGTACGTTCAGTTATTGTATATCTCTATGCATTAGAACTAAGGTTACTGATTATAAAACTGCAAACCATTTCGCATTTGTTTCTGCATTTTTATATGTAATTTTGATTTTTTTCCGTTCTTCTTCTACCCTCTGAATTTTAAGCAAAGAAAAAGTCCAATTATCCAATAGAACAAAGATATCCGACACATTCAAAAAATAAAAAAGCAGATTTCAAGACAATGGATCCATATAAACAATCCAAGTACCTAATTAAGTATTTCTATACGAATAGTTTTCATGACATTTTTCCAATCTAGAGAACTGTTAATTGTTAAACACTTTCTATTTCAATAGGTATTTACTCATTCTTTTTCTTCTAATGCATATAAGAAAGTCTATTATTTCTTATATAATTAATTGTGATAGATATCTTTTCTGTTAACTGGGATATGTTATATAGCTAGGGTTGTGACAATATGCTTTTAAAATCATAGATCCTGAAAATATTATAGACGGATTAAATTAAAGACTATTTATAGTTCTAAACCACCAGTATATAGTACTTAATACCATTTCATTTCGTCTATGATATTCTTGAAATCTATGATTTTAAATGCATATTGTCACAACCCTATCTATACAGTATAACCTTAGCTGCACAAATTTCAAGCAATTACAGATTTTCTTGATTTCGAGTTAAATTATAATTGTTTAATTATTTAAAGGTCCCCTCCAATCAAGTTTTTTATTGTTTAAATCGACGAGGCTACTGTTACTTATCATTTTACTGCAAACCCCATCAAATTTGATAGCATATTTTTAATTTTATATGCTTTTAAAGATTTTTATAATCAAAACTCTATAAAAAACCTACTTTACTTCCGACTTTCTAATTTTCAGCCTGAAGAAGAAGAATGTACACCATTTGTTTTGATTGTCAACTAGGTATTAGGTATAATAAATCTATTTAATATTCGTGTAAAAGTATAAAATCGGATAAACTTATTAATTTATTATAGAAACGTTTATATACTTTAGGAAACAATTAATATCTTAAACGAAGGCCAAAACGTATTGTTTGTTTAAAAATCTAAATTTACAATCAAAACAGAGTGTACAGTACAATCTTCTTCCTCCGCGTCAGGTTAGTGACTCGCCCAATTGTTGCTCACAGAAAATTAACAAACTTCAAAAGTAAATAATAAAATATATACTGAACCGAATTGTATGCGGTTTGGGGGATAATGAGTTAATGACCCTAGACCTCAATTCTATAATAAACTTATTTTAAAAAGATTGTATCCATGATACCTGGCGGCATCATGGATAAATAAAATAACAGCTAGATAATTTTTTTATGATCAACGGTGTGAAACCTTCCTATAACTCGGAACATATCCTAGCTATGAATAGAAGAATAATCCTATTTCTCCGAACCGAATATTTCAGCAAGCTGTAATTCATGATCCAAATTACAACAGTTCGGGACCCAAGGTTCTCTCCCATTCACCAGACATTTTCTTCAAATATTTATAGGTTCAAAAAAAGAAAGATGTGCAAAATATATACTAGAACGAATGAACAGGTACAATAGCATCATCTGAAGAAACACACCCTAGAACTATACACAGCTAATTCATTGACACATGTGTTCATTAAGGAAAACATCCTTTGTTATAACGAAACTTTTAGTATATCTAAAAATTAAATAGTACATTACTATGTAAAGCAACTTAAAAACTTAAATCGTTAGAATTCAATAGATAGAGTAATTTATTTACATTTAACTAAGTTCTTAAAAAACTCACAGTAATGATAAACTCAAACTAATTAATTGATTTAGTTGTCCAATTGTCTTATTTAAAAGTAAAAAAAACTGTTTTTGTTCTTCTAATTCACATTGCACACAAAACTTGAAATTAAACTTAATTACTCTGGTAAGATTTAACCAGGGCTGTGACAATATGCTTTTAAAACCATAGACGAAACCAATGGTATCGAATACTATATGTATCTCATGTATAACCAATCAATACTCTTTAATTCTCTATAATAGTTTCAGGATTTATGATTTATTAATCATATCATCACAACCCTAGTAATGAGCATGCAAATATATATTGGAAATTATATAATTAGTTCATTACCAAATATATTCCTGTTTTAACTCATTTGAAGATTTTGTACAAGACGCTTCTTAGTATAGCTATTTAGATTACATTTACATGTATATATTTATATATACGTGTAAATATACTCCTAGTATATTTACATGTTCAGATAGACCATACTTAACAGGCGAAAATATTTTGTAATCAATAGTATTAAATTAAAGTTCATGATATGAAGTGCTCATGGTGGTAAAAAAGTTACTCTGTGTCACCTACAATTTCGAAAGAAGTCACCATCAGATAATTAATAATTACTTTATTTATCAGTCATTTCTTTCAATTACAATATATTACAAAGTAGTTTATACACACGCTGTATCCAAGATACTAGGACGTGTAATCTGTATCATGGATACAGTTATCTAGGATACAAATTAATTACAGATTTTCTCACAGAGAAAAAAATAGGGTGAATTCTTACTTATCGATCAGTTTCACATTCTCGGATACTTAAGAAAAAATATATAATTATTATTTAATTTTTATTGGTATCCATGATACCTACAAGTATCATGGATACCAATTAAGATTAAATAATAGCTATCACCTTCACAGATTGCAGAAGATCATATTTCAGGTAGCATTTATTCATTACTTTATATTTTTATCTCGCATGTCCGAAAATGTGCAACTGACCGATAATCAAGAACTTATCCTAGTGAATAGCTATTATTATTTTCTTCAGTTGAAGTCCTGAAGCTGTGGCATGGAAACCTCCACCTCCTCTTGTGTGGATTGGTGTGGTGCAACCGCAGCGGTCTGCACCTCCACCTGTTGTTCCGAAGCCTGATCCACGAAATGCACCAACAGATCACTGTTGATGTTAGAGGTGTCAGTTACGTCTTCTTCAACCACTTGGTGAGTTGCTTCCTCATCCATTATTGTGTCCTGTACTTGCGATGCGTGTTGCTGCACCTGAAAAGTAAAACAAATTGAGAACCTAATCAAGGAAAGGTAAGTTTAGTATTAGCTATATAGGGTTGTGACCATATGCACTTAAATCATAGATCTTAAGAATATCAGAGACGAAATGAAATGGTATCGAATTCTATATACCGCTGATTTAGTACAATTCAATGCTCTTCAAATATAATATTTTCAGGATCTATGATTTTAAACACATATTGTCACAACCCTAATTATATAAGCAAAGAAACGTATAAGGTAAATTCAAAATGATGCAAATAGCTATAAGAGCCTAGATTTACAAGTAGGTCTGTACCAATACTGTCAGTATCAGTAGTGGTAGCTACTCAGTAGCTATATCGGCAATTTTTTAGGTAACTATTTGTCTGTGATTTTTTAGGTATTTGTGTATCGGTGAAATTATGGTATCAGTGCAGTTCTATTAACAAAGTAGTTTGTTGTATCCGCTAGTTTGTTGTACTGTTCACTTCCATGACTATTTAATGACCTGGCAGGGGGGTTTTGGGGGGAGGGCGGCACACTCCCCAATATAGCTATATTTAATGACAAATAAAAAAATAAACCATTAATAGAGGTAAGTAAATAATTAAGTGTACCTGGTCTGCATGGTCTATGCGAATATGGTCCAACACTTGCTGTTTCTTGCTGTAAATCTGTCCACACTCTTCACACTGGAACACTGGTCTGTTGCCTGAATGTATCTTGAGGTGAGACTCCAACTGTGACTCCGTTTCAAACTTTCTAGCACACAACTCACACGAGTAGAAGTTAACGAGCATCTCGTCTGGCTTCATGACGAGCGCATTGCTGGGGGTGGCAGCCGTGGTGTCCAAGCCACTGGTTGACGTGGTGGTGATGAACTTGGTGCTGTTATCAGGGATGATGGATGTGTTGAGACTGACGAAACTGTTACCAACCTGCACCAAGTCATTGGCAACTTGCATCATGTCAGCATCTACATGAATCATGCCACTGCCGTCCATGATGTCTTGCCCCATCTCCACCATGCCTCCGTTCTCCATCTGCATCACACTCCCGTCAATGACCATCTCTGCTCCCTCAGGCAGACTCAGGGAGTCGGATATGGTCATGTATTCGGAGTCTGTTTTCGGCTCCAGCAAACCCATTTTCTTCTCAAAGTCAAAGTTTTTAGAGGAGCTGGTGCCCTTGTGGCAGAAGTTGATGTGACTCTGCAGAACTTCCTGGGTTTTGAACCTCCTGTTGCAGATGGTGCAGGTGTTTTTCTCGGTTTGCTTCAAGTAGCGCATGTAGGGCCCCTTTGCAGATGTTTTCTTTGTTTGTGAATTGAGCTGAGAGTTGCCTTGCTGATTTTCCTCAGTAGTGCTTCCTTTAGGCATCAGATGGGATCTCTCTATGTGGAAATTAAGTCTGTAGGCTGAAAAGAACACCTTGTAACACGTGGGACACACGGCAATGTTAGCAACATCTCTCTCCTCCTCCGTGTGCTCCATGATGTGCTCTCTGAAGCTCACAGACGTGTCGAAATCGAAACCACACACTTTGCAGGTGAAGAGGTCGATATCGTTATGGTTCATGTTCAACCTGTGGATGATAAGGTAGTCTTGTGTGTAGAAATGCGTGTGGCAAGTCTTGCAACTTATCTGAAGATCTTTCACTGACTGAATCTTGTGAATGTTCTTCAAGTGTTTCTTGTAAGTATCGAGAGTGAAGAAACTAGCGGAGCAGTAAGAGCAAACGAATGGGTGGTGAGGCCTGTGTCTGTTCATGTGATCGTACAGTTGGTCATTGTTGTTAAATTCCACAAAGCAGACAGGGCACTCGGGTGTTTTTTGTCCGTGCGTTTCTATTCTGTGTTTTTCAAGAGCGTCTTTGTCAGAGAAATACGCCTTGCACTTGCTGCATGTCTCTTGCATTTCTCCTAAATGAACTTTCATGTGAACGAAAAGTGAGAGAAGGGTGGTGGCTGAGAAGTTACAATGACTACAGCTTTTGTAGAGATTTTTCTTGGTACCGCCAACTTGCGGTCTTCTGATATCAATCATACCAGTGAACTGTTCCTGTGACAGTACAACGTCAGGTCTGTTGTCCTCAAACTCTGTATCTTCCAAATGTATTTTCTTTTTTGCCGGTAGGCCAAGGCTGGCATCTTCTTCTAGCAAAGCACGTCTGGAGTTGGAGCTTTTTAGTATATCGTCCAGACTCTGAGTTAGAACTTCCTTGACACGACTGCCTCTCAGGACAGAGTGGGACCCGATGCCAACCAAATTCTGAACACCAACATCAACTACAGCATTGGCAGATGCACCAGAATCCCTGGCACCCCCACTTGATGACACCACAGAGCTCTGCTGTTCCCTTTGTTTGGGTTTGGTCTGAATATCAGTAGCTGAGAATAACTGGTTGAGACGAGCACAAAGTGTCAAACAAGGAGGACACACGACTTGTTCTCCCTCCACCCCAACACTTCCCCTTCTGAAGCTGTTGCTGTGGACTTGTGACACGTCTCTCACAAGACCACAACATTTTTCACTGTGCAGACTCTCAAAAGGATGAAGTACAATCAGACCCTCCTTCTTGATCACCTTGCACATCTCTATATTCTTGTCTAGTAGTTGCAGGTAAGGGGTTGCCATGACTCCCACACAAATCTTGCGGTCAGGTCCAAGCATGTGGACTATGTGATTCACATCCACACCGCGCAACAACACACCATTCTTGATGAGTCTACCTAGCACACGCACATAGTAGGTAATTTCATATTCTTTAGTTGTTTTGTTGAGGCGGTAGACTATCTTGATCACTACATCTGGCCACATCTCTCCATTCACATGAAAGGTGTTTGAAGCTCTTTTCAGTTCTAACCACCTGTCTTCATTAATCTCATACTCAAAGTCAATGATGTTATCCATATCTTTAGCATAACTCTCCAAATAGTGCCACAGAATATCAGAAGGTATGACTTCATTCAAATCAGGAGGCACGTAGTCAGCATCGGGAATAATTTCATTCTCTATGGCATCCCTAGGTTTGTACCTACACCATGACCGACCAAGCTGAGCTAAATCACAGTGCACCTCCGCAGACTTGGTTGTGAGGTAGTGTTTCACATCAGCATCATTGCTGAACACATCTTCGGATGTTATGACACTGGAACGACTTGCCAGACCTTTCTTAGTGCTCATGGGAGATCCCTGCGACCACTTCATCACATTGGGTGAATCATTGGCAACGGCAGCTTTGACTTTGACGGAGGCGCTTCCCTTTTTGTTAGAGGCGAGTAACTTCACCACAGTGATGGGGTTGTCTACTCCATTCTTAGACTTGTAGAGTTTTGACAACTGAGCCTTCAGTGCTCTATTCACACCACTCATCTTCTTGAACTGTTCTATGGCCTTCTTGTTGATGTCTACAATGTGATTACCAAATGTGATAGGCACCATGTTGGTGTTGGTGGGGGGAGTGTAGTTCTCAACTTCTTCAGGATCAACAGGAGGGATGATACCAGGTGTTCTGATGACTCCCTCAGCTATTTCATTAGGTTCTAACTTCTTTCCATCTTTACCCTTCGCTGTCACTTTCACTTGGATGAGACTGGTGCGAATCACCACTTCTTCTTTTCCTCCTCTCTTCACTTTAGTTCTCTCTCTGAATACCTGCAACATTAGGGAAGTTAGAAAAAAGGAAAGGATGCATTTTTAATAGAATTCCAAGATTGAAAAGCTTTAAAACCCTCTAATGACTATGAGATATTGTAAGCAAATTTTCAGAAAAGAAACTGATCAAGTATTCTATTCACTATTAATTATATAAGAAATATTCACACTCAACTTTCACTCTAAGATTCATTAGAAGAAAAAGTATGAATACTTAGTAGGTATATATATCTCTTTAATACCTGTAACCTATCCAAACTATTAGTAAGAAATACTTAATTGGCTACTTGGATTCTTTATATGGATCCATTACCTTGGAATCAGCTTTGTTATTGTTTTTGAATTTGTCTAATCTAGTTAGCCTATTGGATAATTGGACTTTTTCTTTGCATGAATTTCAGAGGATAGAAGGAGAACAGAAAAAAAATCTTTAAATTACATATCATAATAAAAATTTAGAACCAAATTTGAAATGGTTTGCAGTTTTATAATCAGTAGCCTTAATTCTAATGAATAGAGAAATAAAGATAGAGTACAGGGGGCCAGGGTAAAGAAACTAACAATAGAATGAACCACTTCACACACCTTCAATGCCCCGTAGTAATTAGCTTGTTTGCGGTAGTCATACACCATAGAGCGTTTGAGAGTGAAGGTAGACTCTCCGTCATTGACTTCTATCAAATCGTCATCGATATTGTCGAATGGTAGTGAGGAGATTTCTCCAGAGGCAGACTTGTACTGGTACTCATACTGATCATCTGCAATTCAGAGGAAATTAATTGTAATAGCAAGGAAATATCAAAGGAGAAATCTTATTATATTAAAAGAAATCATGGCTAACTGCCTATGAGGCAAAACAACTTCTATATAAACTTAGAAAAGGATTTAATATCTGCATTAGTTGTTGTAATTAAGATATGATAGTTGTAAGTAAGATGCAATACATACCTTTAGTAATATTGTGAGAGTTGCCAGCATGTGTTATTGTGATCTGTAGTACAGGCACGCCCTGAGTAGCTGAGGGAGGAGTGGTGACAATCTTCTGTACAGTGGAGACTCCTTGAGACAGAATATCCTCTGTCAGCTCTAGGCCATTTATCACTGACACGTCACCAACGTAAGACTCCATGATTAGATACTGATTGGAAAATGAAAGAAACATAAGAAATAATACAGCAGAATATTTACAAAAAACCTTAGGTAGTATTTAATACTATAAAAAGCACTATTTATGTACTGAGACTACACTGGGGTGATTCATCACACTCAGAGGATTGAGAAGGTCAAGTAAAATAATATGGCTCATAAATTCTCCACTTTTGTCTCTCCAAAAGAAGCTAAACTTTTCTCCGAAATTCAAAATGATCAAATTATCATTAAATCAGTCCAAAATAACATTGTAGCAAAGGAGAATATTGAATACTTCTCTCCATTTGCAATTGAAAGGCTTAAAATAGCTAACTGTCTTTACATCCCCAATAAATTGGTGAGAAAGGACAAGCTTTATTGCTAGGCATGAGCAGTGTGGTTGATCACACCCGCATTTGAATAGTGATGGAACAATAATTTTGGAAATTTAATTGCACTATTGCTAAGTTCTTAATTCATTATGATAGTATACTTTTAGAATTTTTCATTTTATTTTGTTCAGTGGAAGTATACAAAAAATTAGAGTAGACAAAAGTTTGTTTTAGTCTTAAAAATGATTTCATATTGTACTAAAATCGCGCAACTATAACACTGGACACGGATGGGACAATTATGATAAAATCTAACCAAAAATTACATGAACTCAGTAAATGATGTCATCAGAACAAATTAAAAAGACATTTAAAATATACCTATTGTTACCGTGCCTCTAAAGGGCCATACAAACGTAGGGTTTTATAAATCTTTCCACAGTGTAAAGACTTAAAAACCCCTATGTGTGTACGGCCCTTTACAAGGCACTGTGTTGATTCATTCCAAGAAATGAAATGTTCATGGGGTGTATAATCACACAATACTTGGGGACAGGGGTGATTAATTGCAGTAACAGATTAAACAAGACATTCAATGTATTTATTATTCTATCTACTATATCTTGACCAAATAGGTAAGTTTCAAATTATCGGATTGTTACACTTCCACATTTGACATTTATGAACATGATCATTATTTTGGTTGGTATCCATATTTGCAGATATCATGGATATCAATTAAAATCAAGTTATACGAGTTAAAATCAAGTAAGTTATACGAGTTAAAATCAGATTAAAATAAAGTTATACACAAGTGACAAATAACGTGCTATGTTCAAGAGGCTTGCAGATCGTAAGCCAATTTAGAGCCAAAATTTCACAAAAATTTAGAGCAAAGCCAAATTTGGCTCACATTTGAAGATTTAAATTCAAAATTGAATTACCTGGGAGCATAGAGAAATTAATTCATAATTTTAAGTCAATCAGACTCACCACATCATAAAGTAGCTATGTCAGTTGGAGCTAATTAATTGGCTTTCATTTCAAATGGTCAAAACCCCGGTATATGTAATTGGCATAAGATTCTGAATTAATTCCTTATGTTATAGTGTTCCCATGTTAAATTTGGCTTGAAATCTTTAAAATGAGCCAAAATTGGCCAGGCTCAGAATTTTGGTTCTGAAATATGCTTAAGTAGATCGTAAGGTGGATAGTTCAGGAGACTAATTTCAAGGTCTCAATATGGAAGGTTTAAATTGTTGACCAATTTAAACATTTCATAGCAATCCCTAAAGAGAGGAAGCCAAGCTCGTTTGAATAATGAATAAAAATTGATGTATAAATTTACATATAGTTTGATGTGAACAGTGACCACATCTAATGCCCAATACCCTAGAGTATCAAAACAATGTTTAAATTTACGTATAGTTTGATCCGAGTTCTAACCACATCTAATGTAACGTTGTTGGGGGGCCGTGTTCCCGAACATTAGAGTTGTAATTAAGAATTGATCTATTGTAGGCTGAAGTTAATAAATACTATTGTTGATTGTTGTTTTATTGAACTATTCCTTGTTAGGTGAAAACTATTGTAGTAGATAGATGATGCAAGTAAAATCTTTCGTTTGCTTCAATTTATTAGATGTCAACATAATCATAAACCAGGCTGCAACAAATGAAATAATCTAATTTAATAACGCATCCTATTACAAATATATGAATCATAAATAAACTATCTAAAAAGAGTATTCTTACCCTGGTCTTGATAAATGCTAGAGAGTAGACACTTCACTCCTTAAACTGTTAAACACTTTTAATAATAGCTACAACAACAACTTATCATACCTAAGTCTCTGAAAAATACTACACAATTATTATCACTAGTTGAGCACAAATTAAAGTTAAATCCAAGCACATTACTTAGGTCCACACTGTATCACTTCTAGATTAAGACTGACTCTGACTTTGACATTTCCCATGAAGTAAACTATGTTCTATATTTCTTAAATTTCAGATTTACAATTTATGCTATTTACATTTTTAATAATGCTATATTTTAATTACAGATTTACATTTTTAATAATACTATTTTTTAATTACAGATTTATATTTTTAATAATACTATTTTTTAATTACAGATTTATATTTTTAATAATGCTATTTTATATAACTTTCAGATTTATTAAATTATCACCCTAAACCTTTGATATCCTCTAACATGCCTCCCCTCCTAGTTTTTACTAGAGGAAAAACTAATAAATTTCTTATAATCATAAAGGAAATGTTTACTAAATTTTTAAAATAATACCTAGCTATCAAAACAATTTCTACAATACAACATATCCTATTTATAATTAATTTTACCATTCCTGCTTCTGAGCTGATACTGCCGAGTAGGTGTTTGTTGGGTTTGGGCATCAGTATTCACAGATTGTCGCCTTCTTGGAGTGCTGGTCATTCGATCTGCAAGAAGTACACTTGTTTCACCTTCCACTTGGCCCAAGGTGGTGTTTTCTGCAGTCAAATTGAAGCTTTGCGTTCTCCTCCAATCCCATAACTCTCTTCTTAAGCATCTACTTCTCTCTCTGTTCTCAGCAATGCTATTTCTCCCTTCAGCCACAATCCTTTTCAACTCATCTAATCTACCATCAATCTGACTCCGAAATGATGAGGACCCCGAGAAACCACTGTAGTCACAGACAGTGCTGTTTTCCTCCTTGTTAGTCTCCATGAAAGCCTCATTCATGTGAACAGACAGGTCGCTCATTAGTGAACTCAAACTCTTCTGTTCATTTTCCACTACCAGTAAGACATCTTCATGCTCAGAAATAGTTTTTTCTAATGTGGACAAAGAGAAATCAATTATATTATTTTTCATATGTTCAATAATATTTACATCGTTACCATTTATAGGAGTTGATCTCTTGTATTCTCCATTGTTCACCATCACTGAGCTTTGAAACGTTTGTAATGAAATTGCCTCATTTTCTTTACTACTTTCTTCTTCGTTAGAGTGTCTTGAATTTATTCTTCCTTCTTCTAGATCTTTCTCATTACTATTCATCTTCTTATTTCTTTGTCTAATACTTTTCAAGTTTTTACATTGATTCTTGCCCTTCTTTCTTGTATCTTCTGTGTCTAACACACTACCTTCAGATTCACTTGTTGATATCTGGGGGAAACCTTCAAATGATGATTGAGAGTCTGTATCACTCCACAGCAAACATTCATACTCCTTTTCTTTAGTTTGGTTATTCTCTCTCATCATGTATTCTTCTTCATGGTCTTCTTCACACTCTTCTGAAATGAACTTTCTCAAACCTTCAGGTAGTTCATTATATGCCCTTAGTTTTTTATGGTGACACTTAAACAGTTTGAATGGCTCCTCTGGCTTTGCAATTTCATATGACAATCCGTTAGACTGTATCTTCTTAATAAAAAATGGTCCCTCAAACTTAGGCATTAATTTGTAGCCAACTCTATCCCCTACTCTCTTTATTTCTTTCAGAACTTTTTGATTAATATCAAAGGATTTGAAGTTCGGATTACCTTCCTTCCACATTTCACATGCTTGATTATCAATAGGTAGAACTTCTTGGCTAGCATGACTATTTTTCATGAGGTAGTCTGATGGTGACATGTGTAGCTGACTGTGGTAAGTATTGTTGTACAAAATTATAGCTTTCGACAACACTTGGTCCCATTCACTCATATCACCTACTAATGCCTTCACCAATCCCAACAGAGTTCTATTCAGACGTTCAACTGCTCCATTTGAAGAAGGTGTATATGGAGACGTATATAGATGTTTTATACCAAACTCTTCCAATACCCTTTCAGTTGGCTCTCCTCTGAACTCCATTCCATTGTCGCTTAGAATGTTGACAGGAATTTTAATCAGATTGGGCATGATTTGATATTTCAGAGTTTTTGCTATAGTCATAGCAGATTTATTTCTGACTGGTACCGCCATCATCCACTTGGAACAGTGATCCACACAAACCAATGCCATCTCAAAACCTGCTTTGGATCTGGGGAACTTCAAAAGGTCAATAGCAACAATATTAAAAGGATACTGAGAATCTATCTTTAGTGTTGGAGGTGAGTCATTCAATCTATTAACCTTATTTGTTTGACAATAGTGACAACATCTGCATAATTCTCTAGCTACTGTCTCAAGTGCAGGATGCCAGAAATGCCTCTTTACAACCTCAACAAGCTTTTTCCTTCCAATGTGTGCTAATTTACTATGCACTTTATTAACAATCTCAACCAGAAATGAATACGATACTACAACAGCTTTATAGTCCAAATCAGATTTTATCAGAATATCATTTTCAAATGTCAAATTACTCACATACCTCGAGAATTGTTTAATTGAAGGTGCTTTCCACAATTTGGTTTCAATCTTTCTTTCAATTTTACCTCGAAGAGTGCGGATTGCATGATTGGATTCCTGCATTTTCTTTAATTCCTCCTTCTCAATTCTGAATGACACTTTCGGGGCAGTAGCTTCATCTTCCACTTCAACATTAGTTAGAGTCCACTGTTCTCTTCCAAAAGCAATATCCACATCAGTTTTGAATATTAACTTGCTACCATCACTCCATGTAACTTGTGAATTACCAAAGTTGACCTTTCTACCCAGACTTTCTAAATAATTTAAACCAATAAGCATGCAACACGGCAAATCTGATTGCTTAACAATGGCAAAAGGAAAAATTTTCATATCTTCTAAACCCTCAAATCTGATTGCTAGGTGCACAATGCCTAAACATTCCTTCTTTTCTCCCACTATTCCTACTAACCTTAGTGATTTATCTTTGGTTACACTTTCATTTCCCTTCATCACCCCTTTCCATGTCTCATCTCCAATTAAACTGATCTGTGCTCCTGTATCTATGAGAGCACACAAATTTTTACCATTATAAGTAATTTCTGTACTAGAGTTCAAACTAGAATGTGCACATTTTCTCTCTGTAAAATCTTCTGTAAATAAG
This sequence comes from Caprella mutica, assembly GCA_947561585.1. Classification (NCBI taxonomy): domain Eukaryota; kingdom Metazoa; phylum Arthropoda; class Malacostraca; order Amphipoda; family Caprellidae; genus Caprella; species Caprella mutica. The sequence goes on from CANNZV010001507.1 coordinate 38,331, forward strand.
TTTGCACAATTCAGATCAAGCTGTTCATAAAGACTAGTAATTTCAGGAATACTATCAATATCATTAATCCATCTATTACTTACATTTATTTCCACATCTTTCTTTGTATAGATTGGATTATAATGTATATAAGATATGCATTGTAAATTCACAATTTTTTTACAATTACCAATATGAGCTTTATACACAACTGGTGTTTTTATATTATGGTACACTCTGATTTCAATACCATATAAATGTGAAGCTGCTAATATTGCCTCAGTGCAAGGTAGTTGATCATCATTGAGCATAACCTTCAGTTTTCTTTTTTCATGCTTATTATTTACCAACTTATACTTTGCAGGTTCAGTTATTAGTTGATTAATCACATTTTTTCTCATTTCCAGATGGTCTTTCGGCAGTTCTTCCTCTTCACAGACGAAACTCATAGCAGACAGCAGAGCCTTGAACATTGAGTTTCCACCACCTTCCATCTTCTCTGGTACCCTGAATTCTTTCGGCAGTCCTTCTTGAAAGTCATCGTCTATATTCTCTCCTTCAATACGAGATAAGAAGTCTGCTGCAGTGTTCTCTGTACCAGGTATGTATTTGATTAAGAAGTCATATTCTGCCAAATGGTCTAGAGTCCTTTGTATTCGTGAGCTGTGAATTGCCATATTATTCATGTATACAAGAGGTTTATGATCAGTAAACAACATGAACTGAACTCCAAACAAAAACGATCTAAAATTCTCACATCCCCACTGTATAGCTGCTAATTCTCTTTCTATAGTAGAATACCTGCACTGAGTTGTAGAGAAACACATAGAGCCATATCCTATTACCTTCTTTTCTCCATTTTGTCGCTGGACTAAGCAACCTCCTGCTCCACTGCCAGATGCATCAACATAAAGTTCCAAAGGTTCTGCAGTTTCACTATAGTCTGGATAAGTTAGAGTGACATCCCTTTCTATCTCTTCTTTCAGTCTTTCAAAAGCTCGATTCCTCTCATCAGTCCATTCAATCTTGGCTTTCTTGGGACCACCTGTAACTTCTGATAGAGATTTCATTATTTCGGAACACCTTGGGATGAATTTCCTCTGGAAGTTGACAAGGCCCAAGAATTTGCGAAGTTCTGTCACAGTTGTAGGTCTTTGGCATTCTCGCACCTTTTTAACATATTCTTCACATTTCCTGATTCCTTCTGTACTGATCATATGTCCCAGGAATTGCACACATTTCTTGAAAAATTTGCACTTTTTTACTTTGATTTTGACATTATATCTGGACAATGTTCCTAGCACCTTTTCCACTAACTTCAGATGTTCTTCATAGGTTTCTGACATTATTAGTATATCGTCAATATATACTATCACATTATTTGACTTGACAGGAGAAATAATCTGCTGCATCATACGTTGAAAGGCGATTGCTGCATTTTTCAAGCCAAAGGGAAGTCGCTTGAAGTGAAAGTGATTTTTCGAGGTACTGAATGCAGTTAAATCTCTACTCTCATCTGACAGTTTAACTTGGTAGTACCCTTTCACTAAATCAAGTGTTGTAAAGTACTTCATTTTGTTTGCTTTGTACAGACACTTGTTTAGACTTGGCATAGGAAAGTTCTGTGACTCTGTTACAGCATTCAGTTTTCTGTAGTCTATACACAGTCTCAAGCTTCCATCTGGCTTCTTTACCGGCACTACAGGTGAAGACCAGTTAGAATCACTGTATTCTATTATGTCGTCACTCAAAAGCTGTTGACACTGGGCTTCAATTTCTTGGTTGATTGGCTCTGAAAAGGATCTAGGCTTCTGCCAAATTGGAGAATACGAATTAAGTTCTATATGGTGTGGACTCACATTTGCCTCTCCTATGTCACTATCACCCAAACTTAATGCCTTCTGTGCTTTCTCCAGCATCTCGTAGACTCCTGACTTTTCATCACTAGATAGCTCTTCTCCTAGATCTATCCGTTCCCTTAATAGTTGTGCAGTCCAATTATCATCCTGTAGAGAATTTATCTCATCTTCTACTAGCATTGATATATGTCCAACTTGCTCATTCTTCTTTATTCTCTTGGACTTTCTAGTTACATTCTGGCATATAACTCTCTGGTTTAGATCAGACACAATGCCCTGATGAATGCTAACTCCTTCCTTTACTATGCCTTCAAAAAAGAAATCTGCATTTTTAGACAAAGTATTTTCACTAGCTATACTTATCAAACAATCATCATTTGCCTTTATAGTCTTCTCTTCTGTAGCATAAACTGGGATGTTGTTATAAATAGCCTCTTTTATCTTATAGTTACTATTCATGCAAAATATGGCATTTATTTTATCCTTTTTTCCTATCTTGACTGTCCTTTTCGCCAAGTCTATCTCAACACAGTTATCTTTCAGAAAATTCAAACCCAAAATTAGATCATATTTCATATTTCTATCTTCTATCACATTCATCCTACAGTTTAATTTCAAATCTGCAATGCTAATCTCGGTATCTATTTCTCCTTCTGTAGTTAGTTTGTGACCTCCATACCCTATTATTTCTCTTTTCATATTCACATTGACATCACATTTCAAATTATCAATTATAGATTTCTTTACAAAAGAGAATGACGTCCCACTATCCAACATTGCACTTGCTATAAAATTACTTAGTGATACATCAATCATGAACAGTTTAGATGGAATTAAGGCATTTATTATATACTGACTAATTAGTTCAGTCTCACCTTCCTTTTCTTCACTTGTTCTGTCATGTTGGTTCTCCCTGTTCTTGAATTCCACTTCTGAGGACTGTATTTCACCTTCTTTTTCTTCCTCCAGCATAGCCTCATTTACACTAGAGGTGAATAGTTTAAATTCTTTGAATTCAAATTTCCCCATTTCACATGTTGACTCTGGCTTCTGTTTCCATTGTACCCATTCTCTTCTTTTCCAGGTGATTTTGATTGATTTCTTCCTGATGTTCCACATTCATTTCTTCTGCTCTGTGAAGCCCAGCATTCTCTTGCAAAATGTCCACCTTTTCCACAGTTGAAACACACTTTAGCTTTCTTTCTGCAATTCTGTTCATTATGCCCGAACCTGTTGCAGAAACTACACATCTCATTCATCTTTCTGAAACGTGTTACATTAGAGGATTCATACTCTTCTTTGGTTGGCGCTTTCCTCTGTCCAGAATGATAACGATTTGTCGGCATTCTGTTATAGAAATGATCTCTTTGGTAGTTACCTTGTTTGTAATTACTATAGTTGTTAATATTCCATTTCTTCTCTCTGTCATCATTTTCATTCCATTCTCTCCTAGGTCCTCCTAAGTTGATGACAATTTCTTCTTCATCACTGCTTTCCCCTCTTCTTTCATCGACATCACACATTCTTAGACATTTTTGGACCTTATTCCAACTCATTCTTGTATTTGTCATTTTGTGTTGCACTATCTGTGGGTCTAGTTTTGCTTGAGCAGACTTTGGAATGGTTTCTGTGAGTTTGTTGATAAGAGTTCCACTATGCATAGTATCTTTACTGGGATAAGCCTGTTTGAACATCGATTGGACTCTATTCGAATACACAATTAATGATTCTCCTCTCTTCATCTTTATATTCTTGAAACTTTTCCTTGCTTTTACCTTCCTGTTGATCTTTTCTTCCTTGTACCAATCCACTAACTTCTTCTTCATATCATCATAATCATCACTTGCATCTTTCATTGCTTTGAAGGTTTCTAGTGTTTGGCCATTCAAACGCTCTTCCAATTCATTCAGCCAAAAACTCTTTCCACCCCTGTAGTTATCCTTACAGTAACTTTCAAATTTCTTCAAGTACACCACTAGATCTTGTCCTGCCTGTTCATCAAAACTTTCAAGTTTAGGTACAATTCTATGATCTAGCTTTCTTATCAGTTTGCTAAATGCTACAGTTTCTTCTCTAGGTTCACTCTTTTTCTTCTTCTTTTGCTTCTTGACAGCAATGGAACTATCTGAGCTAGCCTGTGAACTGGATGAAGATGAAGACTCTTCTTCACTAGGTGACGACTCTTCAGTATCTGTGTCTTCTTTCTCTTTCTTGTTTCTTGTTGATTTTTCTTTCTTCTTAGTCTTTTCTTCCATCTTAATCTCACACACTTTTTCTTCCTTTCTCATTTCTTTAGGAATTGCACCGGTTGATTTTTCTACATACATCTTCAATTCCTGATTTATTGTACCAATCAATTCCTTAGTCCTTTCATCCATGTCACATTCAGTTTTCTTTTGAATATCACATAAGAACTGTTTCGTCGCAATCCAATTTTCTTGTATTGCCTCATAATCTCCATCTTGTCCATCTAAATCTTCCAAATCAACAACCATCTTCTCTGTTTCAGGTCAAACCAGCTATGAAGCAAGGTAAGAGATCTCTTCTAAATAGGAACAAGTAAGCAGCAATGATATTCTGTACCTTCGGTTTTTAGTCACGGCACCATTTAATGTTGGGGGGCCGTGTTCCCGAACATTAGAGTTGTAATTAAGAATTGATCTATTGTAGGCTGAAGTTAATAAATACTATTGTTGATTGTTGTTTTATTGAACTATTCCTTGTTAGGTGAAAACTATTGTAGTAGATAGATGATGCAAGTAAAATCTTTCGTTTGCTTCAATTTATTAGATGTCAACATAATCATAAACCAGGCTGCAACAAATGAAATAATCTAATTTAATAACGCATCCTATTACAAATATATGAATCATAAATAAACTATCTAAAAAGAGTATTCTTACCCTGGTCTTGATAAATGCTAGAGAGTAGACACTTCACTCCTTAAACTGTTAAACACTTTTAATAATAGCTACAACAACAACTTATCATACCTAAGTCTCTGAAAAATACTACACAATTATTATCACTAGTTGAGCACAAATTAAAGTTAAATCCAAGCACATTACTTAGGTCCACACTGTATCACTTCTAGATTAAGACTGACTCTGACTTTGACATTTCCCATGAAGTAAACTATGTTCTATATTTCTTAAATTTCAGATTTACAATTTATGCTATTTACATTTTTAATAATGCTATATTTTAATTACAGATTTACATTTTTAATAATACTATTTTTTAATTACAGATTTATATTTTTAATAATACTATTTTTTAATTACAGATTTATATTTTTAATAATGCTATTTTATATAACTTTCAGATTTATTAAATTATCACCCTAAACCTTTGATATCCTCTAACAACGTATTAGCTGCGCCAAATTGACGCACTAGCTATACTACGCCAATTAGTAGTATACAAATCCTATAAAACCACCACGGAGTCCGTATTTGTTGCTGCCCCTCTTCCCACATCCTGCTCCTCGGGCGAGAAAGTCTTCTGAGAGGCCCTTCTGCATGCTGACGCTGTGAGCGTCCCGACTGGCTACAGGAGGGATTATATCCCTGGTATTCCGTTGGCAGCAGCTTGGTAGATAAAAAGGAGGGATCAGATTCATCCTACTGACCCTTCCTCTCCCCTTTTAGGGATTCTCAACTGCAACATCGCCCGATCATTGCGGGAACATGCCCAATCGCAGTGGTGTGGGCACCTGGATCGGGTGACAAATAGGGGAAATCCACGCACCTTTTGGAGTCTGTATTTCGTGGTAAATTCCACAGACATGTCGGTGGAAGTTTTTGCCCTTCAAAATAATATTCTGACAAAGTCGGTGGATTTTTAGTTATTTTTTCCTATGTTACCATTAATTTTCGGAGGATAGAGGGGTAAAATGTTGGTGGATCAGCCAAATTACTGGAAATGTATGGTGGATTTTTTCAGCTTTTTCAAAAAGTCAGTGGAATTTTGTGCACCAAATACAGACTGGAAGTCTCCTCCGCTCCCTGACCGGACGCCGCTCTGCGGCTGCACCTAACCAACCAGTTTCTTTCGCAAACGACCCAGTTACCTCACACAAAGACATAGCAACAGGATTCAACAAACAATTCACTTCAGTCGTCCTGCACTCATCCAACCCTGCATGTCTCCATTTATTTAATATTTACTGCGATGTGTCTCCAAATTTTTTTTCAAATTTCTCTCCAAATTGGTCAAAAATCTCAAAATACTCCCCATTAATTACATGTAAACATAGGAATTAATAAAAAAATTGTCGCCGGATAATTCAGGAGACTTTTTTGAAGGCCTCAATAGTCGCCAGATAAACTTCACAACTTCATGCATCTTTTGAAAACTGGTTGATGTCCATATTTTAAACTGTGGCAGGAAAGTCACCACTTTAGTGAGAAAATGGATCCAGATCGCCACATTTAAGATACTTTAAAGGAGAAATTTGGCTTCCTAGTGAAGATTTTAGAGAGCCGTGTGGTGGGTAATACGTTACATTAGATGCGGTGACATCAAACTATATGCAAATTTAAACATTGTTTTCAATGTTTTGATGCACTAGGGCATTTGGCATTAGATGCGGTGACATCAAACTATATGTAAATTTATACATACATTTTTATTTATTATTCAAACTAGCTTGGCATTCCCCTCTTTAGGGATTGCTATAGAATGTTTAAATTGTTGAACAAAACATTCCATAGCAATCCCTAAAGAGCGGAATGCCAAGCTAGTTTGTATAGTGAATAAAAATTGATGTATAAATTTACATACAGTTTGATGTGACCGCATCTATTGTAACGTATTAGCTGCCCCAATTTGGCACACTAATTAAAATTAACATATTAATGGACTGGGAATATTTGAAGAAGTGAAAATTTACATTTGATGAGCCGCGAAGTTTTGAAACTCTATACAGGGTGTCCCAGAAAAAAGGAAACCCATTTTCAAATTAATTTATTTTAGAAAATATTAAAACTATAAGAATTCTGAAAACAATGTTTTATACGTTTACACTTTCTGCATCCCTTGTGAAAAATTAATAATGTTACAACAAAAATTAAAAATGCTGCAGCGAAATTAGCAGAAGGAAAAAAAAAGTGCTTGCGCGAGGAAGTCCTCATTTTTGGTCCGTTGATGATACCAACAAACAAAACAAAATTTGTTAGTTTGTATTCATGATACAATGGATACCTATAATAAAATCAGGAATTTTTAATTTTAACACGGTAATTTTTATTGCATATTTCAAAACCCCAAAATGCAACTCTCAAAAGAACAACGAGTTTTTGTGGTGACAAGTTATTTAAGAACTGGAAGCTTTAAACTGGTTCAACAAGATTTTGAACAACGCTTTCCGGAAAGAGCTTCGCCAACTAAGAAGACCATATGGACAAATGTTAATAAGTTCAAAACTGAAGGAACAACTTCGAATTTAAACAGAGAGCGATCGGGTTGCAGGAGAACAGAACGAACAAGGGAAAACATTAATCGTGTTCGTGAAAAGCTAATTGAGAATTCAAAAATATCAACGAGAAGGAACGGGTTGGACATCAGTAAAAGCACATTTAACCGGATTGTTAAAAACGATGTAAGGTATCATGCTTACAAGATTCATGTACGGCATGAACTATTAGAACCGGATTTACCTCGCCGCCTAAATTTTTCAAATTGGTTTCTGCAAAAAAATGCTCGCTTCGTAGAAGACATCGTGATTGGTGATGAAGCAGCATTTCATATGAATGGAAGAGTCAATAATTATAACATTCGCCAGTATGCACCCAGAAATAATCCTCCAAATTTCAACTTCGACGTAACAATGTGCAGGGAGAAAGTTTCTGTATGGATGGGAATGTGTGGAAACGGACGACTTGTGGGCCCTATCTTCTACGAAAATAATATGAATGGAGATAAATACTTAAACCTAATTACAGAAAGAATAATTCCTGAGCTGCATCAAATTTACCCAAACAGATTTAATAGGCTATGGTGGATTCAGGATGGTGCTCCAGCACATAGAAGTCGTGCAGTTCAAGAATTGCTACATGATAATTTCAACGATCGCATTATTGCACTGAACCATCCAATTGAGTGGCCGCCCAGATCGCCAAACTTGACACCGTGCGATTTTTTCCTTTGGGGACACCTCAAGAGCAAAGTGTACTTTTCTCCTCCATAAAACACAGACGATTTGAGAGAGAGAATTGTAAACGAAGTTAATTTACTAAAAGAAAATCCGGATTTAGTTAAAAGAGTTTTTGCTGGAATGAGAAAAAGGCTGCAATTATGTGTAGAAAGAAATGGAGGACATGTCGAGGGAAATTAACCTTACACCTTGGAAATAAGTATTGCGGTTCCAATGTTAATAAATCTCTTTAATTTGTCTCTTATTTGTAATAAACCTTAGGATTTAATTTTTAATACTACCGGATGTTTAAGAAATATATCGTGGCCGCACAAGGATTTTTTTTTCCTTTTGCTAAATTCGCTGCAGCATTTTTAATTTTTGTTGTAACATTATTAATTTTTCACAAGGGATGCAGAAAGTGTAAACGTATAAAACAGTGTTTTCAGAATTCTTATAGTTTTAATATTTTCTGAAATAAACTAATTTGAAAATGGGTTTCCTTTTTTCTGGGACACCCTGTATAAATGTCTTTTTGAAAACCGCGAGTTTCGAAAAAAATTCACTTAGAATGCAATCTGGGCATAGGGTCAAGCAGGTAAATTGCGGCCCACTAACTAACTGCGGTCTTTAACAACAAACCCATCATAGCTTCCCAGACGATACGTATCTAAAAGCTGAGCAACGCACACCAGTACGGCGCACCAGATTACTGCGCACCACTGTACATTCTATTAGATAGGTAATTTGAATACAGATTAATGATAAATGGAGTGAATTTGATAGGTAATTTTTGTATCAAATTTATGTCTGACGCCTGACGGTACCTGAATCCAATGTTTATACTACACAGTTTAATTATTTGATTGAGATGTTTAATTTGGAATAGAAAATAAAATTAATCACAGAAAACTGTAATTGTAATTTTATGGGGTAACTATTGTAAACTTTTAGTCTGAGGTGTAAATAAAAACTTATCAGTTAGCCGTTAGTAGATGTATCGGGGGGCGTGCCGCCTCCCGAACCCCCCTGCCAGCCAGATTGCATTCTTTGTGAATTTTTTTCGAAACTCGCGGTCTTCTAAAAGACATTTATATAGAGTTTCAAAACTTTGCGGCTCATCAAATGTGAATTTTCACTTGATCAAATATTCCCGGTCTGTTAATAAGCCTAGTTCAAGAGTATGTACCACAGTATCAAGTCGCCGATTAATTGTCGACTTAAAATTTATGAAAATAAGTATCTTTCACATATATAGACGACTAATGAGCACTTAAATTAGATTTAAAATTGAAATTGGTGACTCATAAGTCATAATCATAATCGGCAGAACCACGCAATGCGCATCTCTGTTGAAATGTAAACAAAGCAGCCATTTTGTTTTGATATGGCACTCAACTTGCACGATGTAGAATTCAAATTGTATGCCAGTTTTCTGTTTTCGGTGTTCTCTTGTTATGAATGATGTGGTTACTACTTGTCATTTTAATTTGATGCTCTCTGACTAATTATCGGGAAAAAAAAAATGAATAACTATGAAAGAAAGTATGCCTCTCACTCTCTCAGGCTCTCTGACCTCTGTGATTGGCTGGTATCAGTTGTATGCCTCTCTCTCTGATTGGCTGATACGCTCTCAATTAATTTAGGTAGTTATAATAATATAGATATATTGACGATTGGCGACTGCATTACTAATTTTTGTCGACTTGTTTTTGAAAAAAAAAGATTTATTGGCGACTCAATGAACTTTCTCTGAAACTAGGTAAATAAGTAACTAAATTTAGGTAGTAATTGCTCCTTCCACCACGGCTCACTTTATATCCCATTGCTTCAATTTGCTTGTAGTTTTTATCCCACAGCTCATTTTTTATCCCACGGCTCGCATTTTTTATCCCACGGCTCGCATTTTTTATCCCACGGCTCGCATTTTTTATCCCACGGCTCGCATTTTTTATCCCACGGCTCGCATTTTTTATCCCACGGCTCGCATTTTTTATCCCACGGCTCGCATTTTTTATCCCACGGCTTGCATTTTTTATCCCACGGCTCGCATTTTTTATCCCACGGCTCTCATTTTTTATCCCACGGCTCGCATTTTTTATCCCACGGCTCACGATTTTTATCACATGGCTCAGATATGATATCCCCACGGCTCTTCAAATAACCTGTTGGTGAAATGGCGGCTCTTGGACAACAGCTAATGCAATCTGGCCTGCCAGGTCATTAAACAATCATGATGTGTGCAGAACAACAAACTAGCCAAGTAATAAAGCATGTCCAAACTCGCCATTTTAATGGCGAGTTTGTGACAGTTATTTTGAGCCCTTCAATTGCAAATGGCGAGTTTTATCTATTTTTCTCCTATGCTACAATGTTATTTTGGAGAGAATTTATGAAAATTTGATCATTTTGGAGAGAATTTGTTGAATTTTGGAGAGAGCTGGAGAGACAAATGGCGAGTTTATGAGACATACTATTTTACTTGGCAAACTAGCAGATACAACAAACTACATAGCTGCGCCGTATTGTAGTGCGCCGCTCAGCTTTTAGATACTGTTGTCCCAGACTGCAGGAACTGATAAACTGTTCTCCAATAAATTCTCTATTTAAGCCTCTGTTCTCATTAAAATATATATGAATATATAGGTGGAAATTAAGGATTCTTCACACAGAAAACGTTAAAAATGTCCCATATTCTGCAGACTGGATAGCTTCAAAACACTTGTTAAAAACAAAGTAATGAATAGTAGCATGCACTGTGCTTATTATGATAGCTATGCAACATTTTAAGGAGACCGTCCCCGAAGAAATCTCAAAATTTTATCTTTTTTTTTATTGTGTAAATAGTTGCTTTTTAACCTTCTTATAGTGTGTGCAAAATACCAGACGTATCGTATAACTCTAGCCCCCCTGGGGAGAGGGAGAAAGGGAAAAGTGGGCTGGGGGGTAGGGAGTCAATATGTACTCTAAAAACCATCTCTCAGCCAATTATAATTCATAATAATTAATTGGAATTTTTTCCCTTTGAAAAAAAATATTCTGGCAAAGTCGGTGGATTTTAAGCTATTTATTCTTATAACCATTAATTTTCGGTGGATAAATTGGGAAAATGTTGGTGGATTAGCCAAATTATTGGAAATTTATGGTGGATTTTTTCCAGTCTGCAAAATATGGGACATTTTTAACATTTTCTGTGCGAACAATCCTTAATTTCCTTCTATATTTACATGTATTTTACTGAGAACAGAAGCCTAAATACGGGATTTCTTGGCAAACAGTTTACCAGTTCCTGCAGTCTGGGATTTTTTCAGCTTTTTCAAAAAGTCAGTGGAATTTTGTGCACCAAATACAGACTGGCAGACACGTAATTATATTTCTTGTATTTTTCGCTTTATATGGTCTAATAAATGTTTTGGCCTATAATAAAGCAATTAGAAGTAGATAGGTATTGTTTTATCCCAAAAAATTATTTGGAGACAAATAATAACATATATTGTGAAATCAATCTTTGATTTCTTCCTATATTTACATGCATTTTACTGAGAAAATGAGTAAAAATAGGATATTTTTTGTAGACTTTACAAATTACCAGTTTCTACAGTCTGGCACTTTTAAAGAGAATTTTGCTCGTCATATTATAACTTTAACAATAAAAAGATAACTACTAACCTACAGATTTCAGTAACAATATCAAATCGATAAGAAGAATTAATTATTTAAAAAATTAAGGAGTTTCATGACAACTAATATTGAAAATTTTAAAGTGCTATAACATTTCAACACGTAAAAAGTTGTTTTTGTGCGCACCGCCCCGATGCTCGGCAGTAATGGCGCCTTCTTTTTCTTACATTGAAAAAACCGGCACAGAAATCGGAAAAAATTTAGTTAACAGTTTATTAATTTGAATATCGATATATTAGGGTAAGTCCCAACTTATACGACGATTCGAAGTTTTCGAAAATACATATGATAATAATTAATTCCTTTTATTATAAACATTCACCTTACATGAAAGAAAACGTCGTAGAGCCGTCCGATTATTGGAAGCTGGCTCTTACTGCATAATTAAAAAAGACAATTATTATGTAAATAATTGAAATTAATTCCCTACAAATGGCTTCAACAATATGATTGAAGATGTATAATTTAGAGTATTTTCATATGTACAGTTGAGTTTAAAATTGAATAAAAAAATTAAAAATGAAACTATATTAGTTAATAGTTTACAATATCAAATATATATATCGTATCCCTGGTAACATTGTACTATTGGGTCGACGTCGGTAAACGTTGGAAAAGTGAAGGTACGATCGAGCATTGGCGCCAATGCTATTGCACACTGGGCCAATGTACGGTAAACGACATTGGACCAACAGTTGCCAAAGAGCACTGGCCCAATGAAGGGAAACATTGATTAACCAATCCATTGATTTTTAGATGTACCAGTATACAAATTTATTATACTGGTCTATCGGATCTATTTGGCAGTTATCGCCAGACAATCAGAGAGGTTAGATGCAAACTATCTATATCAACATTACTCACACCAAACAGCCAAATTAATACCTCAATTAAAGGTCCTCTCCAGGCTCCAGGAAAAAAATCAGTTTATAACATAATATTATAGAACTAAGGTCTACGATTATTATTCTGAAAACTGCATACAATTAGGTTCAGTATATATTTTATAATTTGTTTTTAAAGTTTTTTAATACTCAGTGAGCAACAATTGAGCTAATCACTAATCTGATGCTGTAGAAGAAAACTGTACACTCTTTGTTTTGATTACAAATTTTAATTTGATAAACAAACCATGCGTTTTCGGCCTTTATTTTAGATATTTATTGTTTCCTAAATTATATAAACGTTTCTATTATAAGTTCATTCAATTTTATACCTTTACACGAATATTAAGTGAATTTATTAAACCTAATACCTAGTTGACAATCAATACAAACGATGTACATTCTTTTTCTTCAGGCTGAAAATTTCTTAAATTAGTAAGTCGGAAGTAAAATAGGTTTTTATAGAATTTTGATTATAAAAATCTTTGAAGGTCCTCTCCAGGCTCCGGGAAAAAAATGAGTTTATTATATAATATTGTAGAACTAAGGTCTACAATCATTATTCTGCAAACCGCATACAATTCGGTTTAATATATATTTTATTATATGCTTTTAAATTTTTTTAATATTCTGTGAGCAACAATCGAGCGAATCTCCAACCTGACGCTGAGAAAGAAGATTCTACACTCTTTTTTTATTTCAAATTTAGATTTTTAAACAAACAAAGCGTTTTTGGCCTTCTTTTAAGATATTAATTGTTTCTAAAAGTATATAAACATTTCTATAATAAGTTTAAATTAGCTTATCCAAATTTAAACCTTCAAACGAATAATAAATAGATTTATTATACCAAATACCTAGTTGATAATCAAAACAAATGGTGAACATTCTATTTCTTCAGACTGAAAATTAGAAAGTCGGAAGTGACGTAGGTTTTGTAGAGTTTGGATTATATAAATCTTTAAAAGCATATAAAATTAAAAATATGTTACCAAAGTCGATGCCGTTTGCAGCAAAATGATAAGAAACATTAGCCTCGTTGAATAAGTCAATAAAATATTTGCTTGGAGGGGACCTTTAAGTATATATTTGGAATTGTAGCCGTTTCTGGCAATTTGGTTAAAAATGGGCCTGTTATCCCTTAAATTTTTATTTTTATTCTTTATCTATTTCATTCATAAAAATGAGCCTGGGCGCTAGTTAATTCATATATTTAGCATAAAAAGTTATTTTTCCAATTGAAATAATTATTCATGTCGTAAATTAAACTTTCTATGAACTTTTAAATTAAAATATTATTAGTTGGTTAAATTAGCGTAATTATAATAGAATAGTATTGAGCTCAATTAGTTAACTCAAGATAATCGTTTCCTACTGATTTTAATATACCTATAAAATGTGTTTATAGTACGGTTACCACTATGTGAGAAGTAACTGTTGTCTTCATGTGCTCTGTATAGCGTAATACAAATATTATATATAATAGCACTGGTCGTAGACCGGCATGACATCGGCAACATTATGTATTAATAACAAGTTAATAAGTTATTTATAAGTCATTTGCCAGAACTGGTCGAGTGAGTTGACATAACTTCGGATTTACACTAGCACTACATCGGCAAAGTTTAAAGGGATATAGTAAAGTCAAAATCAAGCAATCGCCAAATTGGTTTCAAATCGATTCAAAATATTTAATTATGTAATATTCGAATGCTCGTTAATTTTTAAAATATTCATCTAAAAAGTACAGGATGCTCAATAAAAACCTGACACATTTCAAAGTTTAATAACTTAAAAACTAAGCAACATATTTACATATAATAAACAGTAAAATGAAGAGAATAACTGGGAGTTTTACTTACATTACCATGTAACAAATGTCAAACTAAATTCTATACTCGATGTGCTCTTCATTTCGGTCGATGCATTCAGTAATCCGGCGTTTGATGTTGCTCTTAGAATGTTGTGAACGAAGTCCTCAATTTACCTCAGATTTTCTGGTTCACTTTTTATGACATTGGTGAACACTTTTCTTTACAATATCCCCAGAGAATAAAAGTCTAGAGGACTGAGGTATGGAGAACGTGGAGACTATGGGAAGTCATTTCTCTTGGATATGATCCTTTCATTAAACATCTCTTAAAACTTCCTCATAGTCTCATTCGCCGTGTGAGGTGTTATACCGTATAAAGAGTCAACTTAAGGTCTTTTTTATGTATTGTTAACATCGATGATGGTTTCATTAACTCTCTTTCTGTAACTTTTTTTAGGGTCTTCAAAAACGGACGCTTCAGAGCGCTCAGCGCACTGATACTGGTCTCCCAGAGGCTCCATTATTGTGATTGAAAATAAATAGATTTGAACAAGGTTTTTAATTGTGTTTTTTTGTTGCATAAAGCACATTGAAGTGCAAACTGAATTTTCGCTGCGTTAATACGAGAGAACTTGCAAGATAATAAAACTCGACTAATTAGCTCATTTCCTGTGGTGAATAAGGCATGCCTGCAGGTTTAACAGGGTTAAAAATTTGGCAAATATATAGAGCATATGGTAAATCTGGTATACTTAAAGTAAACTCCCAAGCCTTAGCTTTATTTCCCAGTTTCGTTTGTTTAAAAATGTTGATAAGTTTAAAAGTTATGAAACTTTGAAATGTATCGGTTTTTATTGAGCACCCGGTATATAATAAAATTATAGACACCTAGCGGAAGCATTTGCTCTCATTACTATGTACGTGAGTATGTTTGTTGTTTTCATATAAGTTTATTTATGCAGTAATCAAGCTTTGTTCGTGTCAAAACGGTGAAAATATTATGTGAATTCGAAGACAAGAAGGCATAGTTTTAAAAAAGAAGCCATCTCTTCACTTGACCTAGAATCTAGATAGAAACTTATTAAAGGTCCCCTCCAAGAAAATATTTTTATTGCCTTTTCAACGAGGTTAATGTTTCTTATCATTTTGCTGCAAACCGCATCGAATTTGGTATCATACTTTTAATTTTATATGCTTTTAAAGATTTTTATAATCAAAACTCTACAAAACCTATTTTACTTCCGACTTACTAATTTAAGAAATTTTCAGCCTGAAAAAAGAATGTTTTGATTGTAAACTAGGTATTACATGTAGGTTTAATAAATCCATTTAATATTCGTGTAAAGGTATAAAATTGAATGAACTTATAATAGAAACGTTTATATACTTTGGGAAACAATTAATATCTTAAATAATGGCCGAAAACTCATGGTTTGTTTCTAAAATTCAAATTTGTAATCAAAACAAAGAGTGTACAATCTTCTTCTTGAGCATCAGATTAGTGATTCGCTCAAATGTTGCTCATAGAGTATTAAAAAACTTTAATAAAGACAAATTATAAAATATATACTGAACCGAATTTTATGCAGTTTGCAGAATAATGATCGTAGACCTTAGTTCTATAATATTATGTTATAAACTCATTTTTTCCCGGAGCCTGGAGAGGACCTTTAAGGTTATTTTGTTTACAAGATGGCGTCACTGATTGTGGCGCCATGTACCGTTAGCATTAGCTAAAAAATTAATTATAGCTATATAAAATGTTATATTTCCTTGATTAGATTTTATTGAAAATTTAATTCCACACGAATATTTTATTCTTACTAAGCAATCGTTTGGCATCAAAATTGTTGAAATAAAAAATGACTGTACTTCTTAAGTTTTGCCGGTACCAATAAGTCATTTATACCTGTTTATACTTTTCAGGGCCGGTGGACATCCGAGAGGTGGGCAAACGCAAGGCCATCTTTAGACGGCTTTGGCCAACGTCGGGCCTTTGCTGGTCTTAATATTACTATTATACATTAGGTATACCGCAATTTCTATAATAATTAATGAAACAAACAATAAAGATTTTATACGTTTAGAGAAAGTTCAAAATTTTCGGACGATTCCACCCAGTAAACATTACAATGTTGGACCAATTCAGAACGAAACTCTGAGCCAACGCTGTCATGCCGGTCTCGGTGTATTAGACCAGCAAAGGCCCGACGTTGGCCCACCTCACCGATGTCCACCGGCCCTGAACAGTATAACCACGTATAAACGACTTATTGGTACCGGCAATACTTAAAGTTGTCGATGCCATGCATGTCTACGACCAGTACTGTTTACAGATTGAAGTTAGGAGAACAGTTAGAACAGTTGCCAATTCAAACTCAAATTTATAATTTTACTTACGCTATTTTAACCAAATAATAATAGGCTTATTTCTATCTAAAATTAAATAGAAAGTATAATTTTCAATGTTAATAATTATTTCGAACGAAAAAATAACTTTTCATACTAAATATATGATTTAAATAGCGTCCAAGCTCAATATAATGAAATCATTAAATAAAGTGTTAAATTAATAATTGAAGGGATAACAGGCCTATTTATACTAAATTGCCAGAAACGGCTACAAGTTCAAAAATATACTTAATTGAAGTAATTAAATTGGCTATTTGGTGTGATTAAAGGTAGCAGAGATCGTATATAATGGATATCCTACCACCTAATTTTTCTCCCCGTACGAATAACATAGGAATATTTGGTAAATTCCTAGAACAGCGTGTCTGATACTCCAGACTTGCTGTTGTAGGTTGATAGCAAATTTTAAAGTATTTATATAACTATTATTATAGAGGATGAGTATTCTTTAATTTCTTCATTCTGCCTTCTTTATCGCAATCAATACAATTTAATTTCCTCTTTATTATGGCGTGCTCTTCTAAGAATGTCCTCCAGCACGTCCAATCTTCTGATATTTTATCGATTTGCAAAATATTTAGGTGGCAAATTTTTCCAGTTGTTTTCATCAATTGTAGCTTCCATTTCTAATATTTTTCTCTTCAAGAATTAATTATATTTAACAGACGATTTACTGTCATTTTTATTACTCGCGACAGTATGCAAGATACGGATACACAATAATTAAAGTACAAATTTATTAATTATTTAAATGTATATTTTGTTACTATGTATTCTCAAATAATAATAATTAAAAAATTACTACATAGCAGCCTACTACAGCGTGTCTGAACATACAGACACGCTGTAGACTTGTACCTAGTAGGAATTTACCGGATATTTCGCCGATAATCTAAAAAGGAACCCAAATCACTTCACTTTGGCGGTCTATTGGTCAATGATGCATTTAGGTATCATGGATACCAATTATATTAAGAGTTTCATGGTTACTATATGTATAGTTTATTCTTATACGATCGAAAATGTCGAACCGTTCAATAAATCGGAACTTACCCTAACTGTCTGATCATAATATTTTTGAAAGTTACCCATCAAAAGTCAGAATAGATTTTCTATGAAACTTATCATAGAAAATTTAGAAAAACATTTGAAGGAAGCCCTTAACATTTTATAAGTATATTAGTGAATAGTGTAGTGTATTAGTGAACAGTGAACAGTGTAGTATATTAGTGAATAGTGTAGTGTATTAGTGAACAGTGAACAGTGTAGTATATTAGTGAACAGTGTAGTGTATTAGTGAACAGTGAACAGTGTAGTATATTAGTGAACAGTGTAGTGTATTATTGAACAGTGTAGTGTATTAGTGAACAGTGTAGTGAATTAGTGAACAGTGTAGTGTATTAGTGAACAGTGTAGTGTATTAGTGAACAGTGTAGTGTATTAGTGAACAGTGTAGTGTATTAGTGAACATTGTAGTGTATTAGTGAACAGTGTAGTGTATTAGTGAACATTGTAGTGTATTAGTGAACAGTGTAGTGTATTAGTGAACAGTGTAGTGTATTAGTGAACAGTGTAGTGTATTAGTGAACAGTGTAGTGTATTAGTGAACAGTGTAGTGAATTAGTGAACAGTGTAGTGTATTAGTGAACAGTGTAGTGTATTAGTGAACAGTGTAGTGTATTAGTGAACAGTGTAGTGAATTAGTGAACAGTGTAGTGTATTAGTGAACAGTGTAGTGTATTAGTGAACAGTGTAGTGAATTAGTGAACAGTGTAGTGTATTAGTGAACAGTGTAGTGTATTAGTGAACAGTGTAGTGTATTAGTGAACAGTGAAGTGTATTAGTGAACAGTGTAGTGTATTAGTGAACAGTGTAGTGTATTAGTGAACAGTGTAGTGTATTAGTGAACAGTGTAGTGTATTAGTGAACAGTGTAGTGTATTAGTGAACAGTGTAGTGTATTAGTGAACAGTGTAGTGTATTAGTGAACAGTGTAGTGTATTAGTGAACAGTGTAGTGTATTAGTGAACAGTGTAGTGTATTAGTGAACAGTGAAGTGTATTAGTGAACAGTGTAGTGTATTAGTGAACAGTGTAGTGTATTAGTGAACAGTGTAGTGTATTAGTGAACAGTGTAGTGTATTAGTGAACAGTGTAGTGTATTAGTGAACAGTGTAGTGTATTAGTGAACAGTGTAGTGTATTAGTGAACAGTGTAGTGTATTGGTGAACATTGTAGTGTATTGGTGAACATTGTAGTGTATTAGTGAACAGTGTAGTGTATTAGTGAACAGTGTAGTGTATTGGTGAACATTGTAGTGTATTAGTGAACAGTGTGTTACAAAAAGTAGGTTTTATTTTTTAAATAGTAACTATAATTATATAAATTTACTATTCAATTTATAAATAATATTTTAACAATCGATTTTTTTTCAATATCTTCAATATCTTCAATATCTTCAATATTTTCTTAAAGTAAACTTAGTTTCAGTGAAAAATATTATTATAATTAAAAACATTTCTCATAAACTCAATAATATTTGAATTTAACATTTAATAATGAGGTTTGAAGGAAAAGTCAAAATAATTTTTAAAAATTCCAATTTTCTTCCTCTTTTCCTAAAAACTATTTTCCTCCGTAGGTAAATTTTCCGGTGTGGCTAATATTTGCATCGATACGATTTTTTGACAATTTCTTTGGAGACTAAATTCATTGGGAGGCCAATTTTCCCGTGAGACCAATTTTCCCGTGATTCCAATTTTTCCGTGATACCACTTTTTCCGTGGTAGCTACCACTTTTTCCGTAATACCAATTTTTCCGTGAGGTCAATTTTCCGGTGAGTCAAATTTTGCCATGAGGCCAATTTTCCCATGAGGCTAATTTTCCCATGAGGCCAATTTTCCCATGAGGCTAATTTTCCCGTGAGGTCCATTTTCCCGTGAGGTCAATTTTCCCGTGGGGCTAATTTCCCCATGAGGCCAATTTTGCCGTGATACCAATTTTGCCGTGATACCAATTTTCCAGTGGGGCTCATTTTTCCGTGAGGCTAATTTTTCCGTGAGGCCAATTTTGCCGTGATACCAATTTTGCCGTGGGGCCCATTTTTCCGTGAGGCCAATTTTTCCGTGAGGCCCATTCCCTGTGCCCCCCTCATTGTTGCACCACACTAACAATGTGTTATTGTTCGTGTGAAAACAATAACAATGAGAACAACAAGAAAGAGAGTGAGAGTCTGGTTCAGAATTGGAATAGTGTGTCTTTTAAATACCCCGTGTCAGGGTTAATGAAGTAATAGGTGAGGCAATAGGAATAAATAGGAACTAGTTTAAATATGAACTATAGGTTGAATTATTAACTACCGTACAAATAGGGATAAATAGGAACTACCGTACAAATAGGGATAAACATGAACTACCGTACAAATAGTGATAAATAGGAACTACCGTACAAATAGGGATAAATAGGAACTACCGTACAAATAGTGATAAATAGGAACTACCGTACAAATAGTGATAAATAGGAACTACCGTACAAATAGTGATAAATAGGAACTACCGTACAAATAGGGATAAATAGGAACTACCGTACAAATAGTGATAAATAGGAACTACCGTACAAATAGGGATAAACATGAACTACCGTACAAATAGGGATAAACATGAACTACCGTGCAAATAGGGATAAATATGAGCTGCCGTACAAATAAGGTTAAATAGGAACTGCCGTACAAATAGGGCTGAATATGTATTACCGTACAAATAGGGCTGAATATGAATTACCGTACAAATAGGGCTGAATATGAATTACCGTACAAATAGGGTTAAATATGAATTACCGTACAAATAGGGTTAAATATGAATTACCGTACAAATAGGGTTAAATATGAATTACCGTACAAATAGGGTTAAATATCAATGTACTGTATAATAAAATTAGAATAATTCATTCATATAATTCATAGTAGAATATGAATTATAGAAACTAGGAATAGGGTTGAATATGAATTACATAAAAATAGGATTGAATATGAGTTAACGTATAAATAGGGTTGAATATGAATTAACGTATAAATAGGGCTGAATATGAATTACCGTACAAATAGGGTTGAATATGAATTACCGTACAAACAGGACTGAATATGAATTACCGTACAAACAGGGCTGAATATGAATTACCGTACAAACAGGGCTGAATATGAATTACCGTACAAACAGGGCTGAATATCAATTATCGTACAAACAGGGCTGGATATGAATTACCTTACAAACAGGGCTGAATATGAATTACCGTACAAACAGGGTTAGATATGTCATATGAGTATTATATATTCACGTTGTATCTAATCCAAAATATATATATTGATATATTGAAATCTATATACTTATTAAATATTTTCAGATGTACCTACAGATATTTGTTTTTTTAATTCTATTGAAGTTATTTCCTATTTTATTCAGCATAAGGTTGATTTTCTATTCAATTTATTAACATAATAGTCTCTATATCATTTTTACATAGTTTTTATAACTTGTATACCAGGTCAGAGTCAATATCAGAGTATATTATTATATAAATTTAAAGACAGAGGTAGTAAAGATTCACAGAAAAACCTTAGTTTTAATGTATAATTCCTAAGCCTACTCCCTTTTTATCCAATCTATAACTGAAAAATCTTTAAATTCGCTGCTACAGCCATTCAGAACTATTTTAAACAGTATTTTAAGAATTATATTGAATGTAAAAGGAGATTTTAGGGGGTTTTATCCATCAAATAATGATTTATATAGGAATTATTTTTATTGAAATTTGACGATGTTTATGATCATTTTTTATTGAAATTTTATCTTATATTTTAACTCTGACATTTTTAATACCTATTTTAGAGACCATATCTCCACTCACTCCCACCAAACCAGATCAACTCATTTTAATGTCGGTTCCGGTGTTCATCCAAATGTTCTTTGGCAATATATAACTTCATTGAGCATTTAAAATGATGCAAACAGTTCTTTAACATACATATTTGACTCCGTTTTGGTCCGTTTCGGTCCGTTTTCGTCCGTTTTGGTCCGCTTCTTTGTTTCTACGCACCGAGAAAATATATTGTTTATAGGACTATTGATCTTTTTAACAATATTCCTTAAAATTTTAAACACCCAATGTCTGATTTTAAATTCAAAAAGATTTTTAAAGAATACTGTATTAGTAAATATATTGAATGATTTTAGACTATGCCACTGCATCGTCATTTTAACTTTTTGTTTAGTTTAGTATTTTGTATCATGTTTTAATAAGTTTAGGATTTTGTAGTTCATTAAAAATAGTTCAATAAATAGCAGGTGTTAGTTAAATCTATACCAATAATTTCCCTCGTGTGTTTATTTATTTGGTGTCCGCTTTTACACTACGGGTATTAAACATGAAGAATGTAACTATGATACGCACGGGAATATATTGACTTGATATTTAAATTCTGTTTTTATTCAATTTTTAAATGTATTTTATCTATGAAATAAATTAGACTATGCAGAAAATTTAATTTTAATTGAATTGATTAAAAATAACCTAATAACGGGAAATAAATTAGTATTGATGATGACCCATTATTTTTAACGGGAAATTACACTAGTATTAAATAGTTCCTAACTAATTCCTCACGAATTAATAAAATAATACCCCTTCTCTCCATTACAGAGCAGGTAATTAGTGTACCTTTCTACAAACCTTGTGGGTACCTTATACAGTGGGAAAAGAGCCCATCCTAGGGTAGGGATGCACTGCATCCATAGTGTATCCTTTAAGTGTATGTAATGTAACCCTATAGTGTGTCTAGTGTATCCCTAGAGTGTCTAGTGTATCCCTAGTGTGTCTAATGTATCCCTAGTGTGTCTAATATATCCCTAGTGTGTCTAATGTATCCCTAGTGTGTCCAATGTATCCCTAGTATGTCTAATGTATCCCTAGTATGTCTAATGTATCCCTAGTATGTCTAATGTATCCCTAGTGTGTCTAATGTATCCCTAGAGTGTCTAATGTATCCCTAGTATGTCTAATGTATCCCTAGTGTGTCTAATGTATCCCTAGAGTGTCTAATGTATCCCTAGTATGTCTAATGTATCCCTAATGTTTTTATTTGTAATAAAATCAAACATTTTAAAATTTTCTCTTATAAATTAAGTTTTCAAAAAAAGCAGAAGAAAAAAATTAGTTAAGTGAAATTCAGCCAAATGTTGATTTTAATTCTAATTGTTTTATTTTATTTTATCAAACATCTTCTATTACAACAACCGTCAAACTTTAGAGCAAAGAAAACATAAATAAGTCAGTAAAACTCAGTAGAATGCATCTTCTTTAGAGTGTATTTACATGCATATCTATTGAGGAAATGTATACTTTGACCTAAAATCAATTCAACCTTAATACACCTTCCTTAAATTCTCATAGCATTAATTAATGTAGTTAAGCATTGCAATAAGAATTTAAGATGCTCCTAAAGTTTCATTTAAGGAGCGCTATATTGATCCGCCCTAACGCTCAAAGGGGCGTCCTAGCGATAGATATGCAGCCCAAATACAGGGCATATCTCTGGGGCTTAACCCCTAGGGAAATGCCCCAAACACAGGGCACATCTTGGGGCTTAACCCTTAGGGCAATGCCCCAAATACAGGGCACATCTCTGGGGATCAACATTTAAGACACAGTAGCGACAATGGAACTTCTTTGTGTGCGTGACGTCATCAGAGCAACATTTAAAATGACATTCAAAGTATTTTAACTAGGTAGGTACAGTTATTCAAACTCTTTAACTGTTGTTAGTGCATTAAACAAATGATAGTTTTTAAATGTTTTGAACCTTATTTATATAGATATTTAGTGTATTGCTCTGATGATGACTGACACTCTATTTGTTTGACCAGTTTGTAAAGTATGGGCTGAACTTGGTGAGAAAAGTGTTAGGGATGCGCGCGCAGGTGCCAGGCGTAATAACGTGGCAAACCCTCAAATTAGTCTCCAGTTTCTTTAGTCACTATATAGCTATTTAGAATGCTATTGATAAGCTGAAGAGATTGTGTGAAAGTGAGAGTTAGTGGCGTATATATTGTCTATATTGGGAACTTCATGTTTAAACATTTAAAAGGAGAGGAGAATGAAATATTTGTGTAATTTTGTGCATCGATGTCATGATATATGGTCATAGTAATAGTTTTTTCTATGTGTCCGCCTTCTCCGTCAATGACTTACTGAATGCGATCTCTGAAAACACTGCAGGCCTCAGCTGCAGAATATTTCGGGATGGCGCAGGCAGACTACTTGAAATATGATGACATTTTCAACTGAGTCTGGTGGAAGGCATGAACGAAAACAGAGTTCTTGATGAACATTATCTGTTTGGGATCATATTTCTTTTTTATTTAGGCTATAAGAAATTCTTTCATAATTTTCAGATACTCCATTTTATTGATCTTGGAAGAGGCGGTTCTATCTTTAAAAGCCTTTACCCTATTTAAATTGGCTTAAACCCTACAAATCATTCTAAGAGCATACAGTGTCCTAATATTGCCATACGTCGTATGGAACGTACGGAACATTTCGGCAATCACAATTATATTGTTAATATCAATATTGCATTTTTTTGGCTTTTTGAAATGCTTTGTATTAAACGTTAGACTCTGAAAAAATACAGAAAATATCATATAGTACAACACCTTGCACTAAAGTCCTAAATCACGGATTGAAAGCTAACTTTATTTATCATTATTTTTAATATGGGATATAAGTAGTTACATGTAAATGTTGAATATAGTAAATGAAAATAATTTGATCTGTATATTTAACATTATATATTCAATGGAAAATTTTCATTTTATCTCTAAATTTGTTGTATTTAATCATTTTTATTTTCATAAATGTACAGTCAAGGGTGCATAAAACTATAGATATTTATCTATATATAAAAAAAGTCAAATAAAATTGATAGAAAATTGATAGAAATTGTAATTCATTATACGGTGTCATTCCAAGTTATCGTACTGATTCCTATTTTCGATCAAATAAGAAAAGAATATAGAATAATTTAACGAAATTATATCTATTGTATACTTGTTTTGTATGTTCTAAAATATGGAAACGCCTTCTAACTCGGAACACTATGCAGACGACTGCAGAAATGCAGATGGTGGGAACATTTCTGACAAGAAACATTTAAAATGAGATGAACCTGAAATAGCATGACTTAGGGCTTGGACCGACAATTGAGCAATTGAGCCCGCCAAAAATTGTGCCCAAGACAATTGGCCCCCACAATAATTGGGCTCCCATTAGACAGAGTCTACTGTATTATCTTAATTAAAGACCATTGCTACTGTAATAACTAGGGTTGTGACAATATGCTTTTTATTAAAAATGTAATCTTTAGCTTATTAAAAATAAAGAATATTCCTAATATGAAAGAAATATTTTCGCTATGGAAAATGTATAGTTTTTTTAGAACATTATTTTCATGATTAATTACTATTTTTTATGAAAGTATTATATTTTTCTGTTCAGAGAAAAGCCACGTAAAAAAATCTAGATACCGTAAAACCCCTTTAAGGCTGCTTCACACATGTCAGGGATCCGTCCGGAACGTCTCCTCTCAGTGATTTTTTATCACTGAGAGGAGCCGGTACTGTGTGAACGTGTCCGTTGAAATTAAAGTAACGATATATTTTTTCACTGACACTGAATCACTGAGAAGCGAGTAACGGAAACGGACCGGAGATGCCGCGGAGGGATAACTGAAATATGTGAAGAAGCCTTTATAGAGAACTTTCTGTTATGATGTGGCCAACAAAAAATAAGAATTTAGGTATTTTAGAATAAGAAAAAATAGAAGAAACAATAGAAAATAAGAATGTAGGAAGATCGTTGCGCATCAAGACTTGCCGAAAATATTGGATTTAGGTTAATGTGAATTTGTCAAACCTGTTCAATGTTCAATATTCAAGTGTTATTAATTAATTAATATTGCAAAATGTATTTTCATAATCTCCTTTTATCCCAACAACTGTTCAATTTTTCATAGTTCAGTGTAATGAATAATCTTCAAAATTTACCTATTTTATTAACAAAATATTACTGTGACTGAACTTTGTCAGATGATGTACACATTAGATCCATATGACATGATTCAAGTTAATATGTCTTATTTAAACTCTTTATAATTTTCCATTGCACCGAAACATGAGATTAGTATCCAAATGTAAATTAGGGGCTTGCTAATATATCCCTTATATGGTGTATCAATCGAATTAAAGCACTTTAATGAATTGAGAATAAAAATAATTTAAACCATAGTTTTAGAGAATATAAAGCATATTTCGTAGTATAAAAGTATATATTTATAGATAATGTATAGAATATTTTCAAGATTATATAAAGCCTATTTCAAAGAAAATATTGACACAATCTTATTAATAACAAAGTAACACTTCTTTATTGTGTCTTGGGGCCCAATTGTCCGGGGCTTAATATTATTGTCGTGGGGCCCAATTGTCGGCGAGCTCAATAATAGTTTTTGGCCCCTGCATGATAACTGCAGGTATCATAAATACCATAAGAATAAAAATTAAATAAAGTATATTATTAAACTCTTTTTTACCTTACCGAAGATATGAGACTGACCGATAATTCGTAACTTACCCTATAGCAACGCGGAAACTACTTATGTTTATTTGTTTTCTCAGGTAAGTGGTTGGTGTTTACCTGTGCTTTTAATTAACAATAGAGTGCATATTGACAGGTGAGTGCCACTAGAGGTTATGTGTACTTAGCCCTATTGTATGTACTATCAGCCTTATTTCTGTACTATCAGCTTTATTGCTGTACTATCAGCCCTATTTCTGTACTATCAGCCCTATTACTGTACTATCAGCCCTATTACTGCACTATCAGACACTTATTGTATGTACTATTAGCCCTATTACTGTACTATCAGCCCTATTACTGTACTATCAGCCCTATTGTATGTACTATTAGCCCTATTGCTGTACTATCAGTCCTATTACTGTACTATCAGCCCTATTACTGTACTATCAGCCCTATTGCTGTACTATCAGCCCTATTACTGTACTATCACCCCTATTACTGTACTATCAGCCCTATTACTGTACTATCAGCCCTATTGTATGTACTATTAGCCCTATTGCTGTACTATCAGTCCTATTACTGTACTATCAGCCCTATTACTGTACTATCAGCCCTATTGCTGTACTATCAGCCCTATTACTGTACTATCACCCCTATTACTGTACTATCAGCCCTATTGCTGTACTATCAGTCCTATTACTGTACTATCAGCCCTATTGCTGTACTATCAGTCCTATTACTGTACTATCAGCCCTATTACTGTACTATCAGCCCTATTACTGTACTATCACCCCTATTACTGTACTATCAGTCCTATTGCTGTACTATCAGCCCTATTACTGTACTATCACCCCTATTACTGTACTATCAGTCCTATTGCTGTACTATCAGCTCTATTACTGTACTATCACCCCTATTACTGTACTATCAGTCCTATTGCTGTACTATCAGCCCTATTACTGTACTATCACCCCTATTACCTCAATATCTCTCTTTCTTTCCATCACATGGAAGGTGTTTTTCATTTTCTCTTTTAAAATATGTACTATAGTTTATTTGTTTATTTCCTCTATTAAAACGTGAGTGTTAAATTGAAAAAAGGAGAAAATTACATCTTGCTATTCTGGCATTTTAATTGCTATTTATTTCTTGCTATTCTGGCATCTTAATTGCTATTTCTATCTGCTATTTTATCCTTCACAATGTGGAATGGTATTTGCTATTTTTTTAGGTTTCTATTTGGCATATTATTTGCTGTTTTTTGAAGTCTGGAACGTATATTCGTTTGCTATTTTTTACTAATTGGAATTTTGTAATTGCTATTTTTTACTATATGACATATTAATCTGATATTTTCTCTGCTATTTGGCCTATTATTTGTTATTTTCTCTGCTATTTGGCATATTGTTTGCTATTTCGCTGCTATTTGGCATATTATTTGCTATTTCTCTGCTATTTGGCATATTGTTTGCTATATCTCTGCTATTTGGCATATTATTTGCTATTTCTCTGCTATTTGGCATATTGTTTGCTATTTTCTCTGCTATTTGGCATATTATTTGCTATTTTCTCTGCTATTTGGCATATTGTTTGCTATTTTCTCTGCTATTTGGCATATTATTTGTTATTTTCTCTGCTAATTGGCATATTGTTTGCTATTTTCTCTGCTATTTGGCATATTGTTTGCTATTTTCTCTGCTATTTGGCATATTATTTGCTATTTTCTCTGCTATTTGGCATATTGTTTGCTATTTTCTCTGCTAATAATTGGCATATTGTTTGCTATTTTCTCTGCTAATAATTGGCATATTATTTGCTATTTTTCCTCGCTATTTAGCAAAGTAATGATAACTTACTTCCTTTACTCTTAGTTCTATGAATTAGGTGTCACTTGTAATTATGTACTTATAGGACACAATTATTTTTATTTTAGTAAGACCTAACCATTAATATAGTAACGCTATTATTAAACGGTATTAAGTATTTTTGCCGCAAGAAAATTCGCCGTAGAAAATTTCGCCGCAAGAAAAATTCGATGTAAGGAATTTTCGCCGTTAATTTTATTTTTAACTCTCGGCTTAAGAACCTCAGATAAA
Source organism: Caprella mutica (assembly GCA_947561585.1). NCBI lineage: Eukaryota > Metazoa > Arthropoda > Malacostraca > Amphipoda > Caprellidae > Caprella > Caprella mutica. The sequence continues at coordinate 66,817 of CANNZV010001507.1, forward strand.
AAAAGTGATCACCACAATAATTGCTAGGGTCCTCTTCCAAATAAAAATCAAGTACAAGGGACTGGAAAAAGCAGTCAGATAGGAACTTGGTTTCATGAACAAAGTCACCTACCATCAGTCAGTGACAATGCACATGGATGCAGGAAAGCTACAACGTGAATGCACGAAAAGGGACACAATAAGAACCGGTTGCTGCACTCACAGATGGAAGAGGAAAATGAAGAGGTGATAATATACGAAGCCTACGAGTCTACCCAACACAAAATCTAAGACCTCGTAGTTGAAGAGCATAACCCTAGCGCTATCCTCTAAAACTGCAAGTAGCGTTAAAAAAATTGATAAACACAATAAAAATGAAAAAAAAAATCAATTATATTTGATGGACAGTGAAACATAAGACAAGTTTATCGGGTAATTGCATTTGGTAATAAGTTTGCCAACTGATATCATCTAAACTTTCATGACATCGTCAAAATTAGGTTTAACAAAAAATAAATAAAGAACAAACTAAGAACAAATTAAGTTTGATTGTCCATTCAATTTTGTTATTTCTTTGTATAAAATTGTTATTGTTTGCTATCAAGTGTCTTGTTAAACTACTGCGACTCTAACAATTCTAACAATTAATTTGGTGATCACTTAATTTGTCTGGGGCTCTCAAATCGAGAGTTAAAATAAATCTTACGGCGGAAATTCCTACGGCGAATTTTCTTGCGGCGTTTCTTCTTGCGGCGAATTTTCTTGCGGCGAAAATTCCTGCAGCGAATTTTCTTGCGGCGAAATTTCCGGTGGTGGAAATAGTTAACGCTATTAATTATCACTAGTAGCCCTATCATTAAACAGTTAGTAACATCATAACTAGCTAACCACCAAATAGATATTTAATTACACTAAATGAAGTCAAGGTTCACAGCTAAAATATTTTAATGTTTTATTTATTTAAAAAGCAGTGGTTTGTATTTTAGAAATTTGCATCTTGTTATTTAGAACAAAAAGTTGTCTGTCATTTTATATGTTAAAATACATTGCAAATATATGCTCAAAAAAATTTTTAAGAAAGAATTAATAAATTTTTCAAAATTAAAAAAAAAATTATTTTCCAATAAAATTTATCAAGTTAACCATTTATTCATTTAAATAAATAAAATGTAGAAAAACTTATTGTGACGACATAATCAATAAATTATAACTAATTAATAATTATGACTAGTGTATAGCAAGTCTATTTAAGTCTACAATAAATTCGGAAAATTAAAAAGTAATGAATTTATCTACAATGTATAATCATATACATTCAATTTTAGCCACATGTGGGTAAAATACTCTTGTAATTAGATTATCAGTATAATTCGTAGTTATGAAATAGCGTCACGCCATCTGGTGACAGTTTAGTCAAACAGAGAAGCTGCGTCACTGCCTGTGACGCAAAAATGACGCAATGACAAATTATACCCAGTGAGAAAATTACAATCCACTGATTGTCCATTACGGTAAATATTGATGGTATTTTATCGTAAAATGTCGTCATAGTTACAGACAATATCGTTGGGAATTTCGGTAGAGAATGTCCGACGAAAGACGATAGACTGTTTATAATTGCTATTGTATTTTGTCTAATTATTTATTGTGGTAGATAGATGATCTTTTTAGATTATAATCACCGATAGAAAACAGATGATTGGTGATTGAAACTTATAAATTAGTTAAACTCCTCTATAGTGAACCATACTGTATAGTAGACTGGAACTAACCTCTACAGTGAACCATACTGTATAGTAGACTGAAACTCCTTTATAGTGAACCATACTGTATAGTAGACTGGAACTAACCTCTATAGTGAACATATTTAGTTTAGTCTGCCACAAATTGCCTTGAGTTTTCTATGAATCTCTATATAGTAAACTAGAATTATATAGTTAGTTATACAGGGTGACCAATAAAAAACTGGTCGAAAGGAAATGCTTATTTAACTCAAAAAGTAATTGGTGTAGAAAGAAGAAAAATATATCCCATAAAAGAGTATATTCTCAAGTTTTACTTAATATCAAAGATATTGAAAACTATCGAATGGGGGATACAGATATCTTAATTAAATATAATGGTTATTTCGTCAACACATTTTATTCAACTTCCATGAATGATTATGCAACTAACTATTGAATAGCGTGTTTTCATTTATAAACATTATCATTTAAACCGTTCTGCAACTGTTTTAGAATTTGTTTAATAAATGGACAAGAAATGAAGTGTTCGAGAAACCATTGCACTCGGCGAAAGTGACAGTTCGGTGTGGTTTGAGTTCGCATAGGCCATGTGTGGTCCATATATTTTTAAAGATGTAGAGACTGAAAATGTTTGTTCTGCAAACACTGACGGATACAATGAAATGTTAAATACTGTAATGACTGAAAACAATCATCTCTATGTTTGGTTCCATTATGACACTGCAACTGCATACACATTCTTGTCTGCAGTAGACTGATTAATAAATTCACTTCGAGGACAAGATTATTTCGCACCGAACCGTTTTCTCTGTCCAACTAAGTCCCTTGACCTTTCACCTTTGTATTTTATCTTTGATATATGTTAAAGAGAAGGTAAGGAAATTGAAACCAAACATTATTGAAAACTTGAAGCAAGAGATATGTGAAGTAACCAAAATATATTAGTTGCAGTAATCGCTAATTTTGAAAAAAAAGGATTAAACTCTGTATTAAGCACAGCGGTAAGAATTTCAAACACTTATTATATACCGAATAAAACTGGAGAATATACTCTTTTATGTGATTTTTGTTTTATCTTTGTACATCAATTACTTTTGAAGTTATAAGCATTTACTTTCGACCAGTTTTTTATTAGTCATCCGGTATATACCGGTGCAACTCCTCTATAGTGAAGTCATGTGTAGTGAACCTTCCTGTTCTTTAGTGTTCTGAGAAATGAAATACCCTGTATAATGAATTTATTTCGAAAGAATGAAAATATTTTATATAGTCTGCGATGAAAAGGCCAGTTTTTTATTCATCTCTTAAATCCTCTATAGTGAACTAGTTGGAGTTCACTATAGAGGAGTTATACTGTACTAGTCAGTTCACATTTATAAATATATTTATATACTATACGTATTTTTGACTAAAATAATAATTCAAAATATGTTTATATAATATCTATCACTATAGACATAATTACCCAATTTATTCAATTATAAGTTCTATATGTTTACTATAAACAACATACGTGAAAGTAAAGTTTAAACAGAAAGAAAAAATACAAAAATCGCTATAAACAGTAACTAAATTCAAAGAGTGATATAACTAACTCAATGAAAGGTATAACGTTTAGTTACTGACTGGACAGTTAGTTAAAATGGTGATTAGATTAAAGGGGTTACATCGCCCGAAATGAAAAGGTAACTCATTACTTAGCTGTATATATTATACATCTTGTTATTTGAACTCTATTTACATGTAGTTACATCTTATGTTATTTCCATTAATTTCTTCTTAATGGATTATTATAAAAAGTATCAATTTTTATTTCTTTAGAAACTATTAAATTGGAACATTTTATTTTTTAGTTTCTTTTTATTTGTTATTTATAATTCCTTTATGTATTTTTTTTATTATATTCGTTAATTTTTATTACATTAATTTATTTTCAATTTTTCTTTTATATTATATTTTATTTTTCAAATATTCATTATTAAATTTCTTTTATTGGAGTATTTTCAATATATCTTTTACACTCTTCATTTCCCTCTATTCACATCCATTACTCAATGCATTTATTTAAACACCGAACAAATAATTAAATAGAAACTTTGAAAAAATTATTATACCAAACACAAAAGAATTAATTTCTCATTTCAATTCAAATTATTTTACAAAAGAATCAAACATAAATTACAACAAATAAATAACAATATAAACAACAATAACAATAAAATAGATAACAATAGCAACAATAACAATAAAATAGATAAACATTTTACAAAATCTTGCACCACTTTTAACCCTAGTAACTTTATAATATTTTTTCAAACCAGTTGTCTATCTTTGCTTTATTATACGAATAAAAAAAACCTAGCAATAATAAATAAAAAAAACCTAGCAATAATAAATAAAGAAAACCTTCCTAAAGGACAACAAACATTCAATATTTTGATATTTGCTAACATTTGTGGTGAAAAAGAATGTCTATTTTCTGCAAGAATTCGCAATATTCTTCATGAACCTCTGACTTCATTATATATTTTGTGTAGGTAATTTATACGTAAAATGCATATATCGTTAATATTTATTATTTATATTTAAAATGTAATACATTTATATTACTAAACTATGTGATTAATGATACTTTTATACAAAATTATTTTACATAGAACATAAATTAATTTTTATGTTTGGTAAATATTTATTATCATGTTTTTTTTTCTTTTATGATCGATAATGTGGAACCGTCCGACAACTCAGAACTCTCCCTATTCTATTGCTAAATTAAAAAGAAATGTTGGTATAAATTACAGGGTGGAGTCTTGAAAAGATAAATAAAATGCTTAAAATATGTCTACATACGGCTGACATTTTCATGATTTATCTCTGGAGAAAAAAACTATGAATTAGTAAATAATAAATTTTAATTTCAATTTAATACATTTGCACTGAGGGTGACAGAAAATGATATAGTGGTTTGTGTCTGTCTGTCCGTCACACTAACTTATTCTGATATCAGTTCAATAAATGGTTGGTGTCTGTCTGTCCGTCACACCAAATTATTCTGATATCAGTTCAATGAATGGTTGGTGTCTGTCTGTCCGTCACACCAAATTATTCTGATATCAGTTCAATAAATGGTTTGTGTCTGTCTGTCCGTCACAATAACTTATTCTGATATCAGTTCAATAAATGGTTGGTGTCTGTCTGTCCGTCACACCAAATTATTCTGATATCAGTTCAATAAATGGTTTGTGTCTGTCTGTCCGTCACACTAACTTATTCTGATATCAGTTCAATGAATGGTTGGTGTCTGTCTGTCCGTCACACCAAATTATTCTGATATCAGTTCAATAAATGGTTTGTGTCTGTCTGTCCGTCACACTAACTTATTCTGATATCAGTTCAATGAATGGTTGGTGTCTGTCTGTCCGTCACACCAAATTATTCTGATATCAGTTCAATAGATGGTTTGTGTCTGTCTGTCCGTCACACTAACTTATTCTGATATAAGTTCAATAAATGGTTTGTGTCTGTCTGTCCGTCACACCAAATTATTCTGATATCAGTTCAATAGATGGTTTGTGTCTGTCTGTCCGTCACACTAACTTATTCTGATATCAGTTCAATAAATGGTTTGTGTCTGTCTGTCCGTCACACCAAATTATTCTGATATCAGTTCAATGAATGGTTGGTGTCTGTCTGTCCGTCACAATAACTTATTCTGATATCAGTTCAATAAATGGTTGGTGTCTGTCTGTCCGTCACACCAAATTATTCTGATATCAGTTCAATAAATGGTTTGTGTCTGTCTGTCCGTCACACTAACTTATTCTGATATCAGTTCAATGAATGGTTGGTGTCTGTCTGTCCGTCACACCAAATTATTCTGATATCAGTTCAATAAATGGTTTGTGTCTGTCTGTCCGTCATACTAACTTATTCTGATATCAGTTCAATGAATGGTTGGTGTCTGTCTGTCCGTCACACCAAATTATTCTGATATCAGTTCAATAGATGGTTTGTGTCTGTCTGTCCGTCACACTAGCTTATTCTGATATCAGTTCAATGAATGGTTTGTGTCTGTCTGTCCGTCACACCAAATTATTCTGATATCAGTTCAATAAATGGTTTGTGTCTGTCTGTCCGTCACACCAAATTATTCTGATATCAGTTCAATAAATGGTTTGTGTCTGTCTGTCCGTCACACCAAATTATTCTGATATCAGTTCAATAAATGGTTTGTGTCTGTCTGTCCGTCACACTAACTTATTCTGATATCAGTTCAATGAATGGTTGGTGTCTGTCTGTCCGTCACACCAAATTATTCTGATATCAGTTCAATGAATGGTTGGTGTCTGTCTGTCCGTCACACCAAATTATTCTGATATCAGTTCAATAAATGGTTGGTGTCTGTCTGTCCGTCACACCAAATTATTCTGATATCAGTTCAATGAATGGTTGGTGTCTGTCTGTCCGTCACAATAACTTATTCTGATATCAGTTCAATAAATGGTTTGTGTCTGTCTGTCCGTCACACCAAATTATTCTGATATCAGTTCAATAAATGGTTTGTGTCTGTCTGTCCGTCACACTAACTTATTCTGATATCAGTTCAATGAATGGTTGGTGTCTGTCTGTCCGTCACACCAAATTATTCTGATATCAGTTCAATAAATGGTTTGTGTCTGTCTGTCCGTCACACCAAATTATTCTGATATCAGTTCAATGAATGGTTGGTGTCTGTCTGTCCGTCACACCAAATTATTCTGATATCAGTTCAATGTATGGTTGGTGTCTGTCTGTCCGTCACACCAAATTATTCTGATATCAGTTCAATGTATGGTTGGTGTCTGTCTGTCCGTCACACCAAATTATTCTGATATCAGTTCAATAAATTGTTTCAATAACTAAATAATATTTTACTTTCTTCAGTTTAAAATAATTGAGTAAAAGCGGAGTCAGGGATAATAATTATTACATAAATTGAACTACCATCAGTGAACATAAAACTGGTAGTTTAAAAGTATTGACGGCACGCGCACACTAGTATAGTCTACTAATAATATAAAAATGTAAGTAATTTCTAATACTTTTTAAGTAACAACCAAGTAAAATTGCATAGGAACATTTTAAACCAACAATTTTGATAAATATATACAAATGTCCTTCTGGTAAATCAAAACACTGTAAATGATTTACCATTCAGTACTGTAAATGATTTACCATTGAGTACTGTAAATGATTTACCATTGAGTACTGTAAATGATTTACCATTCAGTACTGTAAATGATTTACCATTCAGTACTGTAAATGATTTACCATTCAGTACTGTAAATGATTTACCGTTCAGTACTGTAAATGATGACTGTATCTACCTGACAGGTGACTGTATCTACCTGACAGGTGACTGTCTCTACCTGAAAGGTGACTGTATCTACCTGACAGGTGACTGTAACTACCTGACAGGTGACTGTAACTAACTGACAGGTGACTGTATCTACCTGACAGGTGACTGTATCTACCTGACAGGTGACTGTATCTACCTGACAGGTGACTGTAACTACCTGACAGGTGACTGTAACTAACTGACAGGTGACTGTATCTACCTGACAGGTGACTGTAACTACCTGACAGGTGACTGTAACTAACTGACATGCGACTGTATCTACCTGACAGGTGACTGTAACTACCTGACAGGTGACTGTATCTACCTATCAGGTGACTGTAACTACCTGACAGGTGACTGTATCTACCTGACAGGTGACTGTATCTACCTGACAGGTGACTGTATCTACCTGACAGGTGACTGTATCTACCTGACAGGTGACAGTATTTACCTGACAGGTGACTTACACTCAAGGTTTTAATTATAATAGTTATTTTTAATTTCTGTTATCCTACTTTTATCATTTAATTAAATGATAGTACAACTTATATTAATTATATGACAGTAATTATAATTAATGGTGCTAAGATAATTATTAAATAGTTTCTTAATTAATTTGATGATATTAATTATGTTAATCTTTAGAAGAATTTAAAATAGAGAAATGTTACATTAAATTTATAATACAAATTGTAATATTAATTTAAATTGTATATAATTATATATATTGTTTTACTGTGTTACTTATTTCATTAAATTGGTTTTTGTCCTCATTATCACCTCTTCATTTTCCTCTTCCATCCGTGAGTGATATCACCTCTTCATTTTCCTCTTCCATCCGTGAGTGATATCACCTCTTCATTTTCCTCTTCAATCCATGAGTGCAGTCACCGGTGCTTGTGTCCCGTTTTGTCACATTCCTTGGTAAGTGACTGTATTCACAGAGTAGCTTTTCTGCATTCATGAGCATTGTCACTGACTGTGGTAAGTGACTTTGTTCATTGAACCACTTTCCTTCCTGACTGCTTCTTCCAGTCCCTTGTATTTATTTCCTTTTGATGTCAGCGATATGACCTTTCGTAAAGTATCTAAGTGATAGGTAGGGTAAGTTACGAATTATCGGTCAGTACTACATCTTCGGACACAGAAGAAAAAACTATATAAAAATTGTTATTATTACACAGTGCTATATAATACGGTTTGCAGAAGTATTAGATAACACTGTGTAATAATAACAATTTTTTATATTGTTTTTTCTTATATGACCGAAGATGTAGTACTGACCGATAATTCGTAACTTACCCTAGGCTCTTTACCCAATTTTTTAAAATTTTATCAATCTTCATTACTTTTTTCATAATATTTCCCAATTAACCATTAAAGTGATAAGAATTTCAGTATTCCAGGCAATACCTCATTCCTGAAATGACTTGGAATTAGTAAAGGCCTTGCCGTTCCCACGCTATTTCTTCTTGGAATTTAACGAGGTAAGAATTCCCACATAGAACATCATAGCGATTCCCAGCAAACTATGTGTGCAGTATACCTATGTATTACATTATGCAATAATAATAACAATAAGGAGGTAAAATACTCAAATTGTTTGTTACGCAAACATTTCTATAAGTACATTTGAAATAAATAGAATAATTAAAATGTTAATTTCTTTATTGCAATAGTCACTTAAGTAAACAGTAGCCTATTTTGAAATAGGTAAACCAATTCTAAAGTTAAAATAACCATATATGGCCAGGTACAAATCAGATGCCAATTACAAAATGGCTTTTTTAAAGAAAAAGTCAATCGAAGTATAAACCAAAAAATAGACTCTTCATTTGATCTTTTTTTTAACATCTAAAAATAATAATAAGCCAATTGAAATAGCTCATCATTGTTTTCTCCTCAGTGAATATTTTTTTAAATATTTTGATATGATGTGTTTTTTTTAACCTTTAATAAATAATATAATTTTAATACGGGTTTCAGTTCGTAATTGAAACTTTTGTTTATATTAATAATTAACTATTTCTGTACTAGCTGTACTATCTTCTGTACAGCCTTTGCTTTACCTATTTCACTAATTATTTCTCTACTAGCTGTACTATCTACTGTACAGCCTTTGCTTTACCTATTTCACTGATTATTTCTCTACTAGCTGTACTATCTTCTACTGTACAGCCTTTGCTTTACCTATTTCACTAATTATTTCTCTACTAGCTGTACTATCTTCTGTACAGCCTTTGCTTTACCTATTTCACTAATTATTTCTCTACTAGCTGTACTATCTACTGTACAGCCTTTGCTTTACCTATTCCACTGATTATTTCTCTACTAGCTGTACTATCTACTGTACAGCCTTTGCTTTACCTATTTCACTGATTATTTCTCTACTAGCTGTACTATCTTCTACTGTACAGCCTTTGCTTTACCTATTTCACTAATTATTTCTCTACTAGCTGTACTATCTACTGTGCAGCCTTTGCTTTACCTATTTCACTAATTATTTCTCTACTAGCTGTACTATCTACTGTATAGCCTTTGCTTTACCTATTCCACTGATTATTTCTCTACTAGCTGTACTATCTACTGTACAGCCTTTGCTTTACCTATTTCACTGATTATTTCTCTACTAGCTGTACTATCTTCTACTGTACAGCCTTTGCTTTACCTATTTCACTAATTATTTCTCTACTAGCTGTACTATCTACTGTACAGCCTTTGCTTTACCTATTCCACTGATTATTTCTCTACTAGCTGTACTATCTTCTACTGTACAGCCTTTGCTTTACCTATTCCACTGATTATTTCTCTACTAGCTGTACTATCTTCTACTGTACAGCCTTTGCTTTACCTATTTCACTAATTATTTCTCTACTAGCTGTACTATCTACTGTACAGCCTTTGCTTTACCTATTCCACTGATTATTTCTCTACTAGCTGTACTATCTTCTACTGTACAGCCTTTGCTTTACCTATTTCACTGATTATTTCTCTACTAGCTGTACTATCTACTGTACAGCCTTTGCTTTACCTATTCCACTGATTATTTCTCTACTAGCTGTACTATCTACTGTACAGCCTTTGCTTTACCTATTTCACTAATTATTTCTAACTATGTTATCCACAGCCTTCACCCCAAGAAATGTGCAACACCGAAATTATTTGCCGTGACGCTGTGTGTCTACTGCAGTTAGCCCACTAATGCTTTGGCACACTGTACACTGGAGAAGTGGTCTATGTACATAGGCCACTAATGCTTTGGCACACTATACACTGGAGTAGTGATCTATGTACATAGACCATTAATGCTTTGGCACACTATACACTGGAGTAGTGATCTATGTACATAGGCCACTAATGCTTTTGCACACTATACACTGGAGTAGTGGTCTGTGTACATAGCCCACTAATGCTTCGACACACTGTACACTGGAGAAGTGGTCTATGTACATAGCCCACTTATGTAACTCAAATAAAGAAAGGTGAATAAACTTAATAAGTTATATTTCTCACATTTTAAAATAATTAAAAGGATAAAGCTAATAATAACAGTAGAACTCCTTTGTAATGATATCCTGTATAGTATTCAACTTATGTGGATACGTTTGCCCTATATTCCCCCAGCAACTACAACGCATTAGTAGGCTATCTGCAGGTAAAACAATCAAAGGAAAGGTACAGAGCTCCCCTGTACATTTGGTGTCGGTGACCTTAACCCGCAAGTTAAATCTTCAATTTAATTTGATAGAGTCACACGCACACACGAACGAACACACATACCACAGGTGTACTGAAAACGTACTTGACTGTACCTAGGATACGTACCTGCCTCCTGACTGTATCTAGGATACGTACCTGCCTCCTGACTGTACCTAGGATACGTACCTGCCTCCTGACTGTACCTAGGATGCGTACATGCCTCCTGACTGTACCTAGGATACGTACATGCCTCATGACTGTACCTAGGATACATACATGTCTCCTGACTGTACCTAGGATGCGTACAAGCCTCCTGACTGTACCTAGGATACGTACCTGTCTCCTGACTGTACCTTGGATACTATTTTGGTATTATTGTATCCATGATACCTTCATTAGCTGGTTATTGAGTTACTTATTATATTTCCTTGTTGTATCCACAATGGGTATTTTGCATATCAGGTGTACCTAGGATACGCTGTTTAGCTGCATATTAGGTGTACCTAGGATACGCTGTTTAGCTGCATATTAGGTGTACCTAGGATACCTCTCTCTCTCTTCTCAGTAATGTAAAGGGTATGTCTGAACATCAAAAAGCTACGACACTAATTGTGATAAAATTCTTAACTATGCGAAAGTGAAGAGCTATAAACCAAACGGGTAAACGCCGGATGTGAACCATTGTGAACACTAAAGTAGACCTTTTAGAACTGTTAACCTACTTGTGAACATTGAGGTAGGCATGTTGAAACTGTTAAACTTTTAAATATAATTTATTTCGCTTGTTTTGTAATTATAAAATAATGAGATTTCATTACAAATAATTCACTACATTTTTTTGCCTTTCGAAAAAAAATTAAAACAACACTTAAGTACCTCACTAAACAGTTACTTAAGTACAGTACTTAACAGTTTCTTAAGTACCTCACTTAACAGTTACTTAAGTACAGGACTTAACAGTTACTTAAGTACAGGACTTAACAGTTACTCAAGTACAGGATTTAACAGTTACTTAAGTACAGGACTTAACAGTTACTTAAGTACAGGACTTAACAGTTACTTAAGTACAGGACTTAACAGTTACTTAAGTACAGGACTTAACAGTTACTTAAGTACAGGACTTAACAGTTACTTAAGTACAGGACTTAACAGTTACTTAAGTACAGGACTTAACAGTTTCGCTCCTGTTGTATCCTAATTGTCCTATATTGTTTTCAATTAAATCAATTTTCTTCGTTCATACAGTTTAGATGTGACAAAGTAAATGAGGGAGGTTAACCATAAATATTCTAAATATCACATCTTGTGCATTAAATTATATAATTAAGTCAATACATAATATATCATTGTTCTAATTCAATAAATATATTAGATTTCTCTGCCTGCTGACAGTGAAACATACACCGTATTTAAATCAATTTACTTTATTTCAACTCATCTGTTCATGAATGTAAAAGATGTGTGAAATGAGTTTAGCATAAATCATATTGTGATTATGTCAAAGTCAAATCGAGAGGTTTAAGTACACTTAAGTACACTTAAGTGTACTTAAGTACCAACCAATGGGTTTGGTTTAATCACGGGAACACCTCGAGGTAACTAAGTACCGTTTGAGTTGTAATGTAACAGAGTCAATGACAGCAGTTATGAGTGACACGGTGAGAATGGGAATGTGACTGAAAGGGAATGTGACTGAGAGGGAATGTGACTGAGAGGGAATGTGACTGAGAGGGAATGTGACTGAAAGAGAATGTGACTGAAAGGGAATGTGACTGAAAGGGAATGTGACTGAGAGGGAATGTGACTGAGAGGGAATGTGACTGAGAGGGAATGTGACTGAGAGGGAATGTGACTGAGAGGGAATGTGACTGAAAGGGAATGTGACTGAAAGGGAATGTGACTGGAAGGGAATGTGACTGAGAGGGAATGTGACTGAGAGGGAATGTGACTGAGAGGGAATGTGACTGAGAGGGAATGTGACTGAGAGGGAATGTGACTGAGAGGGAATGTGACTGAGAGGGAATGTGACTGAAAGAGAATGTGACTGAAAGGGAATGTGACTGAAAGGGAATGTGACTGAAAGGGAATGTGACTGAAAGGGAATGTGACTGAGAGGGAATGTGACTGAGAGGGAATGTGACTGAAAGGGAATGTGACTGAAAGGGAATGTGACTGAAAGGGAATGTGACTGAAAGGGAATGTGACTGAGAGGGAATGTGACTGAGAGGGAATGTGACTGAGAGGGAATGTGACTGAGAGGGAATGTGACTGAAAGGGAATGTGACTGAAAGGGAATGTGACTGGAAGGGAATGTGACTGAGAGGGAATGTGACTGAGAGGGAATGTGACTGAGAGGGAATGTGACTGAAAGGGAATGTGACTGAAAGGGAATGTGACTGAAAGGGAATGTGACTGAAAGGGAATGTGACTGAAAGGGAATGTGACTGAAAGGGAATGTGACTGAAAGGGAATGTGATGGACACTGTGACTCTATCTACAGTGACTCTATCTACAGTGACTCTATCTACAGTGACTCTATCTACAGTGACTCTATCTACAGTGACTCTATCTACAGTGACTCTATCTACGGTCACTGTAGATATCTAACAAGGATTGAATTTTATTTTTATTTTTATTATTACTAGGCTATATACCGTATTCATTCCATAATTTTTTTTTTAGTTTTGTATTATTAATACTACAGTTTCAATCATTTATTTAAGGAATAATAATTAATGGTATAATTTATTTTAAAACACATTTAAAATTTAGCATCTTCTGAATTGTAAGATGGTATGAAATTTAAGTTTGTTATGATTTTATAGGAAATATTTATAAATAATTAAAAAAAGGATAAAGTAATATTACTGGATAAAGATAGATAAAGTAATATTAATATTCATAGCATATTAAATACATACTGGAAAATATGTCTATGTAATTTGCATATAATACAAATAATATTACTAAGTACTTAATTTGAACCAGTATGTCAAGTAACATTAATTCAAGCTATTATTTTAAATATTGACCTATCTATCTAGTTCAATGTTGAATAACTGGTATTGATATAATTAACTTATTTTCATTGGTAAGAATTAGAAGTTATTATAAAGAAAATCGTAATGTCAGCACTTTCTATTTAAATTATATACCTCACTTTTAATGTATGTTTTATTCGATAGGTGAATTTAAATGAAAAATTGGTAATAGAAAAATCAGTATATTATGGTGGGGCCATGGAAGATTAAGAGGGAAAATTTTGGAGGGCCATAGAAGATTGAATGGGTCCCTTCTTAATCTTCTATGGTCCCACCATAACTTCCCTTCTCTATCTTCTTTGGCCCCACCATAATTTCGGCTCTCTCTATCTTCTATGGCCCCACCATAACTTCGGCTCTCTCTATTTTCTATGGCCCCACCATAACTTCCCCTCTCTATCTTCTATGGCTCCACCATAACTTTCCCTATCTATCTTCTATGGCCCCACCATAGCTTCCCCTTTCTATCTTCCATGGCCCCACCATAACTTTCCCTATCTATCTTCTATGGCCCCACCATAACTTTCTACCAAGGTATCAACTAGTCATAAAATCAATTCGATTTAACTTAAATTTCGAAAACTACAAAATTTAATTTAAAAAACCGTATAAGTTAAATTTTCTCTTCATTATTGGTCTACATGTTCTATTATTAGTTCTGATTATTTTTAACGGGACGGGATCACTAGTTAAATCATAATCATAAGTGTGACCTCAGAAATAATTTTAGTGATAATATTCCAGTACTGTGATTTCTATCTTTGAGAAAATTACAGTCTTCTGAATGACTGTGCAGTTTACGGCTCAAATTTTGGCAACTTTTTAATAATTTTCAAATGATTATGACAAGTGATTTAGTAGAAAAATTTCCACAATTTAGATCGTGTCAGAAGAAAATACATAATTATTAATATATTCATGATACATGCTGGTATCATAGACACTAATTACTAAACAATAACTCTATGGATACGAAAAACATACGTTAATTGCGTGTTAATTATTAGGATACAGCTGGAACAGTTACGGACCTATCGCACTACCTTGAGGTATATCCGATAAGGTAGTTTGCACACTGTAATTATGGCAGGTACAGTCAAAGAACTGTGTATATGTGTAAAGCTTTTTGACAATTTAGTAATTCAACATTCTCATTATTTTAGCTATTTTAAAATTGGTCTGAGTTCACGGCGACAAATTTGTAAGATTTGAAAATAATAGAAAATTAGTAAACTGTGATTTGTGAAATTGATTGATTATCTTACATATGCACAAGCTAATAATGAACATAGTACTATCCTATAGTTGTATATTTACATACTATACACCAAGCTATAGACTGTATATTCAATCAATGTAGGTTCCATGCCAGTTCTTTTACATTATTCACATCTATATTTATTTTTTCAACAGGAAGAAGTTCTCGTATGGTCTCACACAAAGGAAGATGCTCTCAAGATGCTGTGTGACTGCTCTCAAGAGTCTCAGCTCTTTATTTCCTCTTGAGAGCACTAGATCGCTCTTAACCCTGACTTGGAAGCTGTTTAACCAGATGTCATTTGTCATCATTTTAATGCATATAGCCAATTTCTTTATGTAGAATTTTTTTATATAGAAAATTTTTTAATGTAAATTATAATAAATTTAAATGCATATATTTGAATATTTTTTTATGATTAGTAGTTATTTCGTTAATTTTATTATGATAAAAGTTAATGATTAAGAATAATACTTTATTAAATGGTTTGACTGAATTAATATTTATTTTTATTATTTTATTTTATTTATTTGTATGATTGTTCAATTCAGATAATAAATATCCTTATGTCTTTATTTTTTATATCAGTAACCATTGTATGTACAATGTAGGAAATAGGTATTATTTATTTTAAAAAGCGTAGATAGGTTTTTAATTTAAAGCATTTTATTGTTTCAAGTGCGAGTACATTTCCAAGGTGAAAAAAAGTAAATAAAAATACATTGAATGGAAAAAAGGAAACTAAATGCTCCTGATTTCCCTATAGTAATTTCTATATTTATTTATCTTTTACGTACTTATTCATTTTTAACAGGAAAAAGTTTTTAATCGAAATCAGAACGGAAAAAAGTCTACGGAGATAAACTACCAAATCTGAAATTTTCTCACAATTTTAATTTTTACATCATAATAAATTTCTTCAATCATTATGATTTATTTCATTGAATGTATAGTATTATTAACATGTTATATATATATATTTATCACAGTGACTGTACATTATAAAGTAATTAGGACGCTTAATAACCTTGAAATTTAGTCAGATTTATTGCACTAAAATCTGATAGTGAAAAATAATGGTACTTTTTTGGGTCATATTTTGATTAAAAAAAATATGATGTGATTTATTTTTCATAATGATATATAGTTGAAATGTTTTTAATTTATTTTGATATAATTCTTTTTATTGCAAATTCTATAAATCTTGATAAAAAAGTTTGAAAAATTTATAAATAATAAAATAAAATTTTTGAATATTTTTTTACTTCAAGTTATATTTGATCGGTAATTTGGAAGCATTCAGTAATTAAATATTTACCCCCTAACTTAATGTTTTGAATTCACATTCATTATTAATTAAATAATCTGATTTAACCCATAATTCGATTTCAAACAATTTTTGTTAACAATTGTGAACCTTCCTAACATTTTCCCAGGGGGTGTCAAACAATTGTTAACAATATGAAAATGAAAGCACAGTTCCCATGTGTTAATTAATTTATAATTTAATTAAAAGGATCTTCACAGATAATTAAAAACTCGATTTTTTTTTAATTTCACATTTTTAAATAATAGGTATAAGAAAAAAATTATTTAACATTTCGATTTTTTTTTATATATTTGTTCTTCTATGTTCGAAAATGTGTAGCTGTTCAATAACACAGAACTTACCCTCAATTTATACTCTTTCATTTTTATGAACACGAAAGAAAAACACTGTAAACACTAGATGACGAGTACTCGTAGAGCGCATACCCTCGTCGTCGCTTATAAATGACCTTGACCATCCAAAAATCCGTGAGTTATGATTGACCTTGATCTTTGACCGAATCGCCTAAAAATGTCACCAGATGGTTCCTGGACATTGACCAATCGTCCCACCAAATTTCAGACAATTTGGTTGAATATTTTTTGAGTTATGCGAATAACAAGATGATAAATAAATAAATTAATGAATGCCTCCTAAAATATAACTTTCTGAAATCTGCGAAGTTAATTACCATCACACTGACAATGATAGACAATGCAAAGAGACAGTGCCATCACACTGACAATGATAGCCAATGCCAAGAGACAGTGCCATCACACTGACAATGATAGCCAATGCAAAGAGACAGCGCCATCACACTGACAATGATAGCCAATGCAAAGAGACAGCGCCATCACACTGACAATGATAGCCAATGCAAAGAGACAGCGCCATCACACTGACAATGATAGCCAATGCAAAGAGACAGCGCCATCACACTGACAATGATAGCCAAAGCAAAGAGACAGCGCCATCACACTGACAATGATAGCCAATACAAAGAGACAGCGCCATCACACTGACAATGATAGCCAATACAAAGAGACAGCGCCATCACACTGACAATGATAGCCAATGCAAAGAGACATCGCCATCACACTGACAATGATAGCCAATGCAAAGAGACAGCGCCATCACACGGACAACGATAGCCAATGCAAAGAGACAGCGCCATCACACGGACAATGATAGCCAATGCAAAGAGACAGCGCCATCACACTGACAGTCATTACATCAATTGACAGTGTGGTCTTCGGATTACTTTATACAATGACACTTGGTGATATCCTCCATAGGAAAATTCAATAATTTTTTAAATTTTTATTCAAAATAGTATATATGTTATAGTTATGGTGGGGCCATAAAACAGTAAGTGGAACCCCTCTAAATCTTCTATGGCCCCACCATAACTTCCTCTCTTAATCTTCTATTGCCCCACCATAACTTCCTCTCTCAATCTTCTATGGCCCCACCATAACTTCCTCTCTCAATCTTCTATGGCCCCACCATAACTTCCCCTCTCAATCTTCTATGGCCCCACCATAACTTTCCCTCTTAATCTTCTATAAACCCAGCATAACTTCCCTTCTTAATCTTCTATGGCCCCACCATAACTTTTCCTCTTAATCTTCTATGGCCCCACCATAAATTCCCCTCTCAATCTTCTATGGCCCCACCATAACTTCTCTTCTCAATCTTCTATGGGGCCCCATCATAACTTTTCCCCTTAATCTTCTATGGCCCCACCATAACTTCTCTTCTCAATCTTCTATGGCCCCACCATAACTTTTCCCCTTAATCTTCTATGGCCCCACCATAACTTTTCCTCTTAATCTTCTATGGCCCCACCATAACTTCCCCTCTCAATCTTCTATGGCCCCACCATAACTTCTCTTCTCAATCTTCTATGGCCCCACCATAACTTTTCCTCTTAATCTTCTATGGCCCCACCATAACTTTTCCTCTTAATCTTCTATGGCCCCACCATAACTTCCCCTCTCAATCTTCTATGGCCCCACCATAACTTCCCCTCTCAATCTTCTATGGCCCCACCATAACTTCTCTTCTCAATCTTCTATGGCCCCACCATAACTTTTCCTCTTAATCTTCTATGGCCCCACCATAACTTTTCCTCTTAATCTTCTGTGGCCCCACCATAACTTCCCCTCTCAATCTTCTATGGCCCCACCATAACTTCCCCTCTCAATCTTCTATGGCCCCACCATAACTTCTCTTCTCAATCTTCTATGGCCCCACCATAATTTTCTCCCTAGTTTCTTCTCCTTTAGGTGTAGAAATAATTCTGTCACAATATCCCAGCTAATTAAAGTTTCTATCTCAACTAATAATTATTTTACATTATAATTAAATACTTAAAAGAAATGCAAGGGAACATTTTTTGTATGTTGACATTTCTATTAATTAGAAAGAAATTTTGTACCATCGTTCAAAAAAATACCAGTACCATTTCATTATTATTTTGTTTATAATTTCTACTAATTAATTAATGCTTTTACTCGTGGTTTTAATTTCACAAAGTAAAGATAAAGTTATTCCTTGTTTAATTTAATTCTCCACAAATTGCTTTACTGTTTAATGCAATCAGTAAAATAGCAGAAAAATAAACCTTTCTTTTGATGATAAACATCTTATTTCTGAAAAAGATTTAGTTATTATTTAAATTTATTTATGATCAGAAGCCTCAATTAAATTCACTAGGGGCTTCTACAGAACTATCTATTTTGAAATGATTTATTTTATATGTATACAGTAGTATTTTATATAGTTTATTTGTTTATTTATTTATTTGTAACAAATGATATTCATTTCTGGATCCTAGATAAGAGAATTTTGTATTTAAGCAGTAGAAAGTAAGATATATTTAGGTTTTCCTGATGATGAATTTTAGATTTTCCCAAGTGGTGAGTCAGTGGCCAAAATAATATCGCGTCTTGCGGGACGCTAAAAACCTTATTTTGGGTCACGTGACTGGCAATCTAGCGTCAGTTTAATGGAGAAATGATATAACTGAAACAAAATTTAATGGAGAAATGATATAACTGAAACAAAATTTAATGGAGAAATGATATAACTGAAACAAAATTTAATGGAGAAATGATATAACTGAAATAAAATTTAATGGAGAAATGATATAACTGAAACAAAATTTAATGGAGAAATGATATAACTGAAATAAAATTTAATGGAGAAATGATATAACTGAAACAAAATTTAATGGAGAAATGATATAACTGAAAAAAAAAATTTAATGGAGAAATGATATAACTGAAACAAAATTTAATGGAGAAATGATATAACTGAAACAAAATAAGGTTTTACACCGTCTTCCTTAGTGTCCTGCAATCACTGCAACACTTCCTCTCTCTAGAGTAGTTTATCATAACTCTATGACTGAACTCGTAAGCTCAAGAAATAACACTTTTATTACTATCTCCCAGGCAAGAAGGATTTATCCCTGGTATATTCCCTTAATGTCCCAGGAGTAATTCCTTCTTGCCTGGGTTAAATTTTTGGTTCGTAATTAAAATTAGGTTTCCAAGGAAAAAAATTAATTATTTCACAAATAATTAGCAGTAGGAGAGTTTAATTTTTTTATTCAATATCAAATATATGTTTATTAATTATTGTAGGGAAAAGCTTCGTATTTGTAGGCTGAATAATAAAGTAAATATTCATTACAATATACATATTCTAAATAAATAATATCTCTCTAACAAGTAACTAAATCTAAAATTCCAAATAATAATTGTCGTGGGAAAATTGCCTTTCCCACAAGCACTCAAGTTTCAGTCAATAAAATCAAAATTAATTCCAGTAATTCTATTACATTAAATATATTTCAAAATCTCATTGCTCATTTAATAAAAGATAATTGTCCTATATTACACTGTTTAATACTTTCTTTATAATATGTTTTGTTGTTGTAAAAAGTAGGTTTTTCTCCCTCTGTATGATATTTTGTTTGTGTTATTTACGACCATCAATAACCCAGTAAACAGCCATAGATTGTCAGTTTTTTTTACTGTATAATTATTTTGATTGTAGAGTAGATTTTTAATTGAATATTAGTTTCATATATATTACAAGATGTATATTGCATTTTTAAGTTGGCCATATATTCGTGGTACCTAGTTGTATGATAAATTTAAAAATTCAAAATGAATTTTTCTTTGTCTGTCGAAACATTCTAAATCTTATAAAGATTTTTAATAAAGGCCCTGCCAGAAGAAGCAGACCTTTAAATAATTTACATTTATACCTACTAAAAGTAAATTAACACTTTTAAATGTTTATTGTACGAAAATTGACTGTACTATCGATATCGAATAGATATGAATTTATAGACAAAATCTCAAAGATTTTTGTCGCAGTATGTATACATAGACAATAAATTTTTTTAATGATGTCCTTCAGATGATCTTCGTTTTTGCTCAAACAAGAGCGCACTCTTCGCACTGAATTTTACAAAACATTTGCTAGTGTTTCCCTCGTTATTTCAATTATGTTTGAGTTTTAACTTTTTTGGATTTTCAGGCCTATTTTCTTAAGCATTTGTTTTTGCAGATACCTCCTAAGGAAGAAGTCAAGAGAGGTTAAAATCAGGAGATCGAGCAGGCCATGAGATTTCACTGCAATGTCGAATTAAGCGACTTGAAAATGCTTCTCTTACTATTGCCATGGTTTATCTGACGGGAGTTTTTTATCTGCATCATACATATTGTAAAAAAAACTTTGAGATTTTGTCTATAAATTCATATTTATTTGATAGTTGCAGTAGAATTTGTTTTCGTTCAATAAACATTTAAAAGTGTAAAGTTACTTTTCCTCCACTCTGTACTACAGTATATTCCATAAAAAAAGATTACCCATTTTCAAAATGTTTTAACTTTTTAAATTGCGGATCGATTTTGATTCTGTTTGATCCATGTGACGTAGAATGCTGAAATAGCACCTACTTCATTTCTTCGAATTTTAAAAGAATTGAAACTGTATCCATATAGCGGATAGAATAAAAAAAAAACATAGTGAAATTGACTTACAATTGTGATTGAAATTTACACAGTGGTTTACCAGACAGGTAGAACATTTCCCAAACATAGTTAATATTGGAGAAGAGGCATCTCTCTGTACCTATGGACTAGTCTACAGACAGATTCTCAGACATGGGCTACTGAAAATGATACACCAAAAAATCATACCTTCGAGAGTAATATTTCAATGGGGAGATTATCAGTGCGGTTAAATGTAGCATTGGAAAAGAGTCGTGACATGCATAGGTAGGAATGGCTGTCACGTTGAAGGTAGGGAATAGTATAGACGTTTGTTTTATATAAATAATGGTGTCCTAATTATTATTTCAACTGTAGGATATTTGAGTATAAAAATGTAAAGCCTTCACTGATAAAAAAATACGAGTCAATTTGACTCACCCTAACATTTTACTCATAAGCAAGAGTCATATTGACTCCAAATTCATAGTCAGATTGACTCAGGTAAACTCAATCAAGAAAAATGACTCCAAATTGGAGTTTTTCAGCCTTGACTCAAGCGATGAGTCAGGTTGACTCGCAAATTTTTCTCAGTGTTTTGTTCCATTCACAAGGAATTGATTGCGCAATTTTCAAATAGGAAACAACTAGCACCTAACTTCGTAAAGCATTATTGGTGCGAGGTTTGTATTTGAATTAGTAATTAGAGAAATGGATAGAAAATTGAATTAAAAGTCTTAAAGTTTAAGCAGATTCATTCGTTATAAAGTTATAACATTTAAAAAATGGGTAAACTTTTTTTGAGACATACCGTATGGTATATTATTCCAACTCTTCCTCATTCATATACCCATTCCTTCCTATATTTAACCCATTAATAACTTTAACCCATTAATACCCTTAATTAGATACTATCAATTAAAGTGTTACATTTTGACACACCAGGAAGTGTTTGGTTAAATTAAAGAGACGATGTTCCCTAACGATATTGAGGGAACACTCAATGTCAACATTGGCACGACACGAAGATGAGTCGATACACTGTGGGAAAATACGATACACTGACGATATACTGTGGGAAAATACGATACAGTGTGGGAAAATACGATACACTGACGATACACTGTGGGAAAATACGATACACTGACGATATACTGTGGGAAAATACGATACACTGACGATATACTGTGGGAAAATACGATACACTGACGATATACTGTGGGAAAATACGATACACTGACGATATACTGTGGGAAAATACGATACACTGACGATGTACTGTGGGGAAAATACGATACACTGACGATATATTGTGGGAAAATACGATACACTGACGATATACTGTGGGAAAATACGATACACTGACGATGTACTGTGGGGAAAATACGATACACTGACGATGTACTGTGGGGAAAATACGATACACTGACGATATACTGCGGTTTTTTAAATAAATACACTATACTTTATTTTAAACAAGTATATTTAATTTGAATCCTATATTAATTAAGTCATTATTATATTTTGCAATATAAAGAATATACCTATGGCCTACCTGTAAATATATTATTGGGTAAATAAAAGATATTTTTATTAATAGAATATATTACATGCTATACCTTTGTACACTATACATATATTGGTGAGAACTATTTAATTAGGTAATTATAACTATAGTACCTACTAACTAATAAGCAATTTACCATCACTATACTATGGGGCATCTACTCAATTACCGTGTGAATCGCATTATCGATCAGTGTTTATAAAATTATTATTTCGTACATTGTTATGAAAATACATTTATTGCATTGATAAAAGTTTTAAACATTATAAAAAGTTATATTTAAATCGGTAAATATTTTTACCATGTAAAATTTGTAAAAAATTGATTAAATTTTTTTCAGCGCAGTAAAATGGCAGTCAGACCCACGGCCTGCTGTTTACTGACCAAAAGTCTCGTACAAAAAAAAATAAAAGGAAAGAAGACTACATGTGACATCTTAAGAATTAAAATAGTTATATTTAATGGTTCACTTTCTTATTTAAATGTTATTTAAAAAAATATATTTTAATTTAAAATATTTTATATAAAAAAAATGTTTTATATTAAGAAATATTTTCTTTAAATTTCAAATAAGAAAGTGCAATTATTTTTCGTATTCAATTTATTAATTTTCTGAAATTTTAATTAATTCCTATAATTTATATTATAAAAATGATAATATAATTTTTATATTATATTTTATATTAAAAAACTGCTCTCATAGAAATATGTCACAAATAATCAGTAAATCAAACTAAAATTAACAAAAAAACAAAAAAGAAATTAATTACTTTGGTAATTTTAGTTATAATCAGACATTCAAACTATACTATATTATCACAAGATTTATTTATATTTATTATTCATTTAAAAAAATCGAATTATCAAAAAGCGTTTGGCATAATTACTTCAATTAATTATATTACCTTTAAATATTTACAAATGAAATTACAGATATTTAAAAAAACATTGAAAATATACTGGACTATAACTCGGAAAACAAATTTTTTTGGGTAAGATTGTCCCAACATTGTAACAACATCGTCACAATATTGTAATAATATTGTAACAATATTGTAACAACATAGTCCCAATATTGTCCCAACATTGTAACAACATGGTCCCATTATTGTAACAACATCGTACCAACATTGTCCCCACTTTGCTAATTGGAATGTTGTTCATTAGCTGTTAGGCAAAGGAGGTGGCTGGAATGTTTCAGAAGGGGTTTTAACGGGTCCACTAGCTATTAGGTTGGTGCCCACATTACCCTCCTTGGATAACCCGCTGCCTGACTGTCTGTTGAACCTGGTGGTGGGCCTGAAACTAAACCTATCATTATCGAACCTATCATCATCAAATCTATCATCAAGATCATCATCGAATCGATCGTCATCGAACCTATCATCTAAGTCGAAGCGATCATCATCAAAGCGATCATCTAAATCGAATCTATCATCTAAGTCGAATCGGTCGTCTAAATCAAACCGATCGTCATCGAAAGGATCATTAAGATCATCATCAAAATCGAATCTGTCATCATCATCAAAATGGTCATCTCCATCGAATTTGTCATCGAAATCATCATCATCGTCATCATCCAAAACAACTCTGAATCCGTTGTTTCTTACATTATTGGAATTGAAGCGATTTCGTCTTGGGTTGTTCAAAAGTTGTTGTTGTTTCAATTCTCTCTGCTGTTGAATTTCAATGTTATGATTCTGACGCTCAATATTCTGCTGTTGTCTGAGAATCTGTTGTTGCTGAAGCTTGCGAATTTGATTCTGTTGCTGATTCACATTTCTGTTATTCAGTTGTTGCTGTTGGCGCTGTTGATTCAGCAATTGCTGTTGACTCTGCTGCTGTCGCTGTTGATTCTGGAAGGCTCGGTTGCTGTGGATTTCGTTCACAGAATTATGTTGGTTGGTTCGTACTACAGGTGGAGGAGGTCTGAATCTTTGGGCTGGTTGACTTGGTGGACGAAAACTAACAAGGTTGTTATTATTTCCAGATGATGTTGAAGATAGCGGACGTCCCAAGTTAATAGGAATGGCTCCAGCAACATTAGGTAGAGGGATTGCGTTGGCTGGTATCGTAAAAGGATTTCTAGGTACAGAAGTAGGTCTGCGTTGTACTTTTTTCTCGTTATCCGCTTTTTTCTGCTGTTGGAAAGCTTGCAACAATTTATTTTGCCTCAACTTATGTTCTTGAGCTCGTTTTTCTTGCTGCTGCCTAATAATGTCTAATGATAATACAGCACCACCTGCATTAGAAGTTGTTGGTGCAACTTGAGAATTACCACTTGCACCTTGACTGAAACCAGATGAGGTTTGACCTAAAGGCTTACCAACTGATTGGTTAATTCGATTTTGGTTATTTTGCTGTCTGTTTCTGTTTGCCAGAGGTCCTAATATTTGTGGCGGTGTAACGGCGGATCCAGCGTTCAATCTAGGTCGATTGATAGTTAATCTGGTAGGATCCCTAACCTGATTATTTTGATTTCTAAATGATGAACCAAAATTATTTGAATGAACTATGAATTCATCTGAAATATCATTGATTTCATCTGAATCATCGAGCACTGCTGTGAAGGTCTGACCACGAGCTCCTACATTTGATGTTAAACTATTTCTTGACGGTTTCAGAGGAGTTGTACCTGGCTGACCAAGAGGAGTTCTGAAGACTTTAGTGAATGATGGTCCACGCCGACGGCCTCCTCTTACATTGGATTTTCTCGAAAGGTCACTACCACCAGAGGACGGAGTGTGTCCTGTAGTCCTGATGGTGCTGAACGTTGTCGATCCTCTAGATGATGGGGTAGTCTTCTTCTGACTATTCGAGAGAAGTTGATTGATCAATTGACGTGTTTGTGTTACAGGAGGTCTTCTGGTGGTAATGATGGGTGGAGGTAAAGTAGTTTCAGGACGAATCGCTGTTGTAGATTCTGGTCGACGTAATGATGAGCTTTGTGGTCTTCTTGATACTGTTGATTGTGGTCTTCTTGATACGGAAGATTGTGGTCTCCTTGATAAGGTAGTTTGTGGTCTTCTTGATAAGGTTGTTTGAGGTCTTCTTGCAGATGTTGTTTGCTGACGACGTACAGTTGTGGTTTCAGGTCTGGCTGTAGTAGCTATAGCAATCTGGGTTGTTCGGAAGTTTGCTGGTGTTCTATTTTGTTGATTCCTTCTTTGGTGATGCTGTGTGACAGTCGTGGGAGAGAGAGTGGCAGTGGAAAAAGATATATCATTGTTTACCTGATTTCCAGTCTGTGACAATGGTCTCCCGAGGTTATTTTGCTGGAAATCGTCGATGTCATTATCGAAATTGAACGAATTGAAATTGTTGCGGAAACCATTTTGCAGATTCTGGTTATCGCTAGGTACAGCTCTTCCAAAATTTTGTTGTTGAGTAACAGCAGGTAAAGGTCTTCCAGTTCTAGCACGAGTAACTGGACGTGACGTAGTTGTTTGAATGAAGTTGTTTTGGAAATTTTGAACAAAAGGAGTTGTTTGAGTTGTTCTAAAAGCTTGGTTGAATCTTTGATTGTCAATTGCTGTATTTTGAACATTTTGACCCTGTCTGAAGTTTGAGTTTTGATTCAATCTGATGTCATTTTGATTCGACTCAAAATTACCATTTTGATTTGATCTTAAATTGTTCTTTAGATTAGATGCAAAATTATTTTGATTGGATCCAAAATTATTTTGATTTCTGTCAAAATTATTATTTTGATTTCTTGCAAAATTGTTATTTTGATTTCTATCAAAATTATCATTTACAAAGTTTGGGTTAGAAGAAAATTCATTGATTGAATTAGGTCTAAAGTTATTATTGCCACTTGTTCCCAAATTGTTATTCTGGTTGAACGCAAAATTATTATTGTTTCTCTGCCGGTTGGAGCTTTCGAAAGACGGACCAATTTCAGGTAAGGTCGGGCCTGTCGATAATTTGGGCAAAGAAGGTATACCCAAATTGAAACTTTGACCAGTTTGGCCTGTTCCACCCGGTAAAGCGACCGGTCCGTCAAATTTCCTCGGAGTTTCAACTCTGTTTTGATTCCTTGAATCCGAATTGGGTTTTCCGAATTCTGAGTTGACCCCCTCGTGCAGTGACGAATCGGAGCACTCCACGTTGTACCACCAGTCACACACCAGTCGAAGCTGGTGGAAAATAGTTCCATTGGGACACAAGAAGGAGTCCTTTCGAACCTCTGAGTGACACACGTGGAAAACCTGAAAAAGAAACAGAAAAAACGAGTTAGAAAACTGAAACACACTATTTTAAATGAACTGATAAATTGTAATAATTACTTTTGTGAGGGATATTTTTATATATTTTATATTCTATGTGAAATAATTTCAACTATTCACATAAAATAATTTTAAGTACAACAAACATGTAACACTTAAAAAAAAAATTCGAAGAGATAATTAGGTACCAATGTACCCAGGGAGTAAATTAATGTTATAAATATTCTTCTGAAAAAAATATTGATACCTATATTGTTTTGAATATTAGAAAATAAACATAATTATGAATTTTTTATTTTACTGAAGTTATTTCCTATTTTATTCAGCATAAGGTTGAATTTCTATTCAGTTTATTAACATAATAGCCTTTAGATCATTTTCTATAGTTTTTATAACCCGTATACCGAGTCAAAGACTTTTCCTCTTTTTCTGAAAGGCGAAACGTACGTACGAAACACAAACACAATTAGGATATAAATTAATATAATTATTATTAAATTATCAATGTAACACAAACGTACGTACGAAACACAAACACAATTAGGATATAAATTAATATAATTATTATTAAATTATCAATGTAACACAAACGTACGTACGAAACACAAACACAATTAGGATATACTGTATAGTGTTTATAGTAGTTAGTTTTTAATTTTTACACTATTTTTCAAAATCATCAAACAGCTGATTTCGATGCAAATATTAAATGCTGAAGTAAAATTTCAACCCCCCACCTAATTACTAACTGTTAATAATTAGAAGTTAATTAGTAATGTCATTTGAAGTGTTATTAAAACATTAATTGAAAGATAACCCATCACTTCACCACAACAATACCTACTAATTGTACTCTTCATTGACTCACTTAAAGTTGATCTTTTCCTTCTCGCAATTACTAATTAACTAAAGGTAGACCAGCAGCTAATTACAGGTGTGCCTAATTAACACCTGCTGTGGATGAGTCGAAAGTCGTCCTTCGTCGGACATTTCAATTCTAATGGCGTCATATGATAGGGTTAGTTCCGAATCATCGGACGGTTCCACCTTTTCGATCATGAGTGGGAAATTTGATATTTAATTATGATATTATTTTTACATTTAAATAAATAACTTTAGCTAAATCTGAAGATATTGACACTATTGAGAACACGTTATTCTTAACGGGCAAGTACACTAGTTACAAATATTGATACTATTGAGAACACGTTATTATTAACGGGCAAGTACACTAGTTACAAATATTGATACTATTGAGGACACGTTATTCTTAACGGGCAAGTACACTAGTTACAAATATTGATACTATTGAGAACACGTTATTCTTACCGGGCAAGTACACTAGTTACAAATATTGATACTATTGAGAACACGTTATTATTAACGGGCAAGTACACTAGTTACAAATATTGATACTATTGAGGACACGTTATTCTTAACGGGCAAGTACACTAGTTACAAATATTGATACTATTGAGAACACGTTATTATTAACGGGCAAGTACACTAGTTACAAATATTGATACTATTGAGGACACGTTATTCTTAACGGGCAAGTACACTAGTTACAAATATTGATACTATTGAGAACACGTTATTCTTACCGGGCAAGTACACTAGTTGCAAATATTGATACTATTGAGAACACGTTATTCTTACCGGGCAAGTACACTAGTTGCAAATATTGATACTATTGAGAACACGTTATTCTTAACGGGCAAGTACACTAGTTACAAATATTGATACTATTGAGAACACGTTATTCTTAATGGGTAAGTACACTAGTTACAAATATTGATACTATTGAGAACACGTTATTCTTACCGGGCAAGTACACTAGTTGCAAATATTGATACTATTGAGAACACGTTATTCTTACCGGGCAAGTACACTAGTTGCAAATATTGATACTATTGAGAACACGTTATTCTTAACGGGCAAGTACACTAGTTACAAATATTGATACTATTGAGAACACGTTATTCTTAATGGGTAAGTACACTAGTATCAGAAAAAGAGTCACAAGTCACAGTTTTCTACTTCCCTATTATTTTCAAATCTTACAAATTTGTCATCGTGTACCAATTTTAAAATATCTACAAGCATTAGAATTAGTAAAGTTTCTTTTTATTAATTTGTTACCTGTGAACTAATCAGTTACTCTTTTCTTCGACTGCAGCTTTTTATCTCTAGGAAAGTAGCAGGTAAATCTAGAGGTTTCACCCCCCGGTTGAAGTGATTTAACCCCCCAGGTGTTAGAGTGACTCAGCATATCTACACTAGCAACTCTCTGTGAAATGAGACTAACAAGTCAGGGGGTGGACTCTGGCTAAGTCATTGAGTAAATATTCAGTTCATCAAATTAATTTTTAATCATTATATTTTTCGTTGATATTATTTTGTAGGCTAACTACTTTTATAGTAATTATTTTAAATAAAATTATTTTGGTTTCATTGATATTTTTGTTATTAATATTTTATTGTTAATATATTTATTACAAATTCTTTTACAACTATTTTTAAGCGCTAATTTTTTTTTTGGGAATATAATGTGTTTATTTTTCTAAATATTTTTATTAATTAATTTAAATACAAATTATTTCGGTTTTCCTATACTTCCTTATATAATTGCTTTGTAGAGTAAAATCAATAATAGACAGATGTTTATTATTGATGTAACAAAAGAATATTATAACATCAATAACCTTTAACTTATCATAATCAGTTAATCAATTAATCAGTACTCAATCAATTAATCAGTACTCAATCAATTAATCAGTACTCAATCAATTAATCAGTACTCAATCAATTAATCAGTACTCAATCAATTAATCAATACTCAATCAATTAATCAGTAGTCAATCAATTAATCAGTACTCAATCAATTAATCAGTACTCAATCAATTAATCAATACTCAATCAATTAATCAGTAGTCAATCAATTAATCAGTACTCAATCAATTAATCAGTACTCAATCAATTAATTAGTACTCAATCAATTAATCAGTACTCAATCAAATAATCAGTACTCAATCAAATAATCAATACTCAATCAATTAATCAATACTCAATCAATTAATCAGTACTCAATCAATTAATCAGTACTCAATCAATTAATTAGTACTCAATCAATTAATCAGTACTCAATCAATTAATCAGTACTCAATCAAATAATCAGTACTCAATCAAATAATCAGTACTCAATCAAATAATCAGTACTCAATCAAATAATCAGTACTCAATCAATTAATCAATACTCAATCAATTAATCAATACTCAATCAATTAATCAGTAGTCAATCAATTAATCAGTACTCAATCAATTAATCAGTACTCAATCAATTAATCAATACTCAATCAATTAATCAGTAGTCAATCAATTAATCAGTACTCAATCAATTAATCAGTACTCAATCAATTAATTAGTACTCAATCAATTAATCAGTACTCAATCAAATAATCAGTACTCAATCAAATAATCAATACTCAATCAATTAATCAATACTCAATCAATTAATCAGTACTCAATCAATTAATCAGTACTCAATCAATTAATTAGTACTCAATCAATTAATCAGTACTCAATCAATTAATCAGTACTCAATCAAATAATCAGTACTCAATCAAATAATCAGTACTCAATCAAATAATCAGTACTCAATCAAATAATCAGTACTCAATCAATTAATCAGTACTCAATCAATTAATCAGTACTCAATCAAATAATCAGTACTCAATCAAATAATCAGTACTCAATCAAATAATCAGTACTCAATCAAATAATCAGTACTCAATCAATTAATCAGTACTCAATCAATTAATCAGTACTCAATCAATTAATCAGTAGTCAATCAATTAATCAGTACTCAATCAATTAATCAGTACTCAATCAATTAATCAGTACTCAATCAATTAATCATTAACTTTAATCTTTTACACAGTATGATATTTTACAATCGGCAGATCGTCTGTTATTGTCCATTACGGTAAATATTGATGGTATTTTACCGTAAAATATCATAATAAAGACATTATCGTCAGGAATGTCCGATGAAGGACGATAGACTATAAGTGTTTTTAATTTATGATAAATTACTATTTTTTTCTAATCATTTATTGTCATAGATGATCTATTTATCATCGATTGTAATCACTCTAATGAATGCCTCTTCATTTTCCTCTTTCTCAAAGCTGACAATAGATCATATTATTTGTGTGGCTGTCAAAGTGACACAAGAAATAATTAGTAAAAACAAAGAAAAATTTAGAAAAGAAAAGTGATTGCACTTGGAAGAAAAGAAAATGCCAAGTCATGCTTTTGAGGGTATCCAAAGTACCAGAGGTATCCAGGGTACCAGAGGTATCCAGGGTACCAGAGGTATCCAGGGTACCAGAGGTATCCAGGGTACCAGAGGTATCCAGGGTATCTGTTTCATTACTCTAGGCTTTAATTTGACATCATTATAACATTATTATGATTTTATTAAAACATTGCCTACATAACAATGAGTGAACACTTCAATAGAGTTGATTAACACTGACTTTTTTTCACACATGTCAATGTTAGTGAAGTCAGTCAACAGACAAAGACTGCAGTGAGTCTAAATACAAAGGACTTAGGCTACAAAGACCACATTACTTATCCCCTTTCTAACATGGAATATCAAGGGAAGGTATAACCAGTTTATGCTCAAGTTACCTATGATAAAATCACGTTAAACATTTTCTGTAGTTAAAATAGTGGACAGTTTACCTAGAGAAAGTCTAGTCCAAAAATGAAACTTCTTGATCTTTTATGATAAAACAGATCCTTCGTCGGACATTTCTGAGGATATTTCACGATAAAATACAATCAATATTTACCGTAATGGACAATAAATAGAAATATAAAGTTAACAAAATAACAAGTAGGTAAGTTAAATTAAAATATTACAATTTACAGCGTTATACCGAAAAGGTAAATATTCAGTATGACAAACTAAAAGCTGCCATTTTAACCTTTAGGATGTGGTTATTTGACCCTAAAATGTGGTTATTTTAACCCCAGAA
Source organism: Caprella mutica (assembly GCA_947561585.1). Taxonomy (NCBI): domain Eukaryota; kingdom Metazoa; phylum Arthropoda; class Malacostraca; order Amphipoda; family Caprellidae; genus Caprella; species Caprella mutica. Next base: position 99,078 of record CANNZV010001507.1, read on the forward strand.
TGTGGTTAGGGTTGTAGTTTGACTTACATTTTCATGTTTGAACATTTGGCATTAAAATAACCTAATATTAATTAAAGATTAATTAGTAGTTACTCAATGTGTCTGTAGAAATACCCTGTAAATATTTAATTACTTACTCATCGTTAAAATTACACTCGACAATACCGCGGTCATTAAGAATTATCGTTAAGAACTATCGTTAAGAACTATCGTTAAGAACTATCTTTAAGAACTATCGTTAAGAACTATCGTTAGGAACTATCGTTAAGAACTATCGTTAAGAACTATCGTTAGGAACTATCGTTAAGAACTATCGTTAAGAACTATCGTTAAGAACTATCGTTAAGTACTATCGTTAAGAACTATCGTTATGCACAATCGTTTAGAACTATCGTTAAGATCTATCGTTAAGAACTATCGTTAAGAACTATCGTTAAGAACTATCGTTAAGAACAATCGTTGAGAACAATCGATAAGAACTATCGTTAAGTACTATCGTTAAGAACTATCGTTAAGAACTATCGTTAAGAACTATCGTTAAGAACTATCGTTTAGAACTATCGTTAAGAACTATCGTTAAGAACTATCGTTAAGAACTATCGTTAAGAACTATCGATGAGAACTATCGATAAGAACTATCGTTAAGAACTATCGTTAAGAACTATCGTTAAGAACTATCGTTAAGAACTATCGTTAAGAACTATCGTTATCTTTTTCATCTTTATTTTAATACCATATAGGCTGCTTTAAAATATTTTCCCATTTGACCTTTGACCTTGTCTCTGACCTCACTGAGGTCATACGAAATATTGTGCTAAGGCTTTTTGACCTTTTGCACTATTTAAATTGAAATTAAGATAACAGTCCACTTAGTTAGGACAGGAATGTAATATTTTATTTTGAAGATTATATCGATAGTACTATTTAAATATGGTAACCCAGATTAATAAAATAACAAATGAAATAATTAAAGAAAGAATGTATTGAATACTCGAATGGTTGAGTTTTTTGTCTATTGAATTTCCCTTCCTTGCTTTTAGATACATTTTCCTTTTTTAGATATTTCACCGAGTCATCACGATTTGCCAGTCCATAACTTATTTGTCCCTTTCGAAAATAGGACCAGTGACCTTTGAAAAAGTGGATATTTCACTTTCTAGCCGTTATTTAAAATAGGACAATGTAGACTGACCCTGTAGTTTCAAAAGGATAAGTAGGTAGGACGTTGTGCAAGCCGTGTGGTAGGTTTCGTAATGTCTTTTTCACTAACTTTTTATTGATGTTCATCTGCAAGCAAGCGTGAAATTTAAACTCCATCTTCTTCTATTATATCTCTGATAAATTATATTAACCTCATTACAAGAGTTTTTAGGAAGATTGGCTAATGGCAAGTCATTTATATGGAAAGTCATTACCGTGATTCCACACGTAAGGTATATGCAAGTGTACCATGGAGAATATATACGACATGGCTTCACATTTCTAACATATATTAACCTGTTAATTTATTTAATTACTCTACATTTCTGAATTATACTAAGTAGGATATATCTTAATACGTGAACTTACAGAATTATCATAAATCGGGCCTAATCAACTAACCTGGCAAGCTGTGGATTCATCCGCGTAGTACCCTGGAATCTTTCCTGCGCATGAAAAACTAGTCCGAGGAATTCTGCTCAAAGCTGGGAAATCTCTGCCTGGCTTCCCCCCACTCACAAACTCATTCCCCCCAGCAGATGGCTGAAGAATGGCTCGGGTGAACCTAGCGGGGGGTGTGAACGCCGTCATGAAATCCCCTTCTTCATCTAGCTCCTCCGCGACGTTACCTAGTTCCTCCGCGTTTGTATCTAATCCCTCCGCCGCGGAATCTAGTCCCTCCGCGAACTCGCGCAATACAGGATCGTCGAGAATGTTGTCGAATCTATCTAGTAGATCTTCATCTTTGGAGGAAATGTCGTTAGGTAGAGTGGGGGCAGTGATCGGGGGGATGGGTGTGGTGGAAAGTTCAGAAGAGTTCGCTAGGCCTGGTAAACCTGTAAGAAAATAAATCACTATTAGATAAATGGAACACATTGTACAAGTTTTTATAGTCTAATTTATAAATGGAATAAACTGACACATAATAATTTCCTTCCGTATTAAACCAATAGAATAAATATTTATTTACTATTACGAAAAAGCTAAAAAACAGGACCTTTCAATTCAATCGAGTCATACTTTTGTACCTGATATGCTTTATCAGAATAATATTCTTCGCATCTTTTAAATTCTAAACGTTCAACCTTGCGGATTAGAAACTAAAAATCTCTACCAGATCATTAATTAATATGCAAGCATTAATAAATAATAAATTAGACTTTTTACGAATATAATCTATACTGTAATTAGAAAACAGTCTGTCTGTCCGAAGTCTTGGTTATTAAAAATGAAAATTAACAGTTTGTGACCAAGGCTACGGGGCACAATAATAATTAATATAAAATCATAGTTTTAAATTTTGAGAGTATAAAAAGTTTTGATAATCAGTATAGTGATAACAAGTACTTGCATTTAAATACAAACACATCAATATTAATATATAAATAACGAACAAGAGGTACTGTGCTACTTAAATACTGTCATTTCCATTGAATCTAATGATATCCAATAAGCTTCTTTATAAATAATAATAACTTGTGGTTACTGAATAACTATGATTATTTCTAAGGTGTCTATTTGAAATAATAACTACCATTATAGCTATATTGATATACATATAATAATACATATCATTATCTATATTGATGTATACATGTAATCGAAGTTATTTAATATATTGAATGAAAAGTTAGATATGAATCATTATATAGTTTATTTCTAGTTGGTAATTTAGATTTATTATGTTTCAGTAAATTTTCATTATAAGATACAGTAACTTATTCTTCTAAAGCTACAGTAACTTATTCTTTATAAGCTACAGTAACTTATTCTTTATAAGCTACAGTAACTTATTCTTTATAAGCTACAGTAACTTATTCTTTATAAGCTACAGTAACTTATTCTTTATAAGCTACAGTAACTTATTCTTTATAAGCTATAGTAACTTATTCTTTATAAGCTACAGTAACTTATTCTTTATAAGCTACAGTAACTTATTCTTTATAAGCTACAGCAACTTATTCTTTATAAGCTACAGTAACTTATTCTTTACAAGCTACAGTAACTTATTCTCTATAAGCTACAGTAACTTATTCTTCTAAAGCTACAGTAACTTATTCTTTATAAGCTACAGTAACTTATTCTTTATAAGCTACAGTAACTTATTCTTTATAAGCTACAGTAACTTATTCTTTATAAGCTACAGTAACTTATTCTTTATAAGCTACAGTAACTTATTCTTTATAAGCTACAGTAACTTATTCTTTATAAGCTATAGTAACTTATTCTTTATAAGCTACAGTAACTTATTCTTTATAAGCTACAGTAACTTATTCTTTATAAGCTACAGTAACTTATTCTTTATAAGCTACAGTAACTTATTCTTTACAAGCTACAGTAACTTATTCTCTATAAGCTACAGTAACTTATTCTTCTAAAGCTACAGTAACTTATTCTTTATAAGCTACAGTAACTTATTCTTTACAAGCTACAGTAACTTATTCTCTATAAGCTACAGTAACTTATTCTTCTAAAGCTACAGTAACTTATTCTTTATAAGCTACAGTAACTTATTCTTTATAAGCTACAGTAACTTATTCTCTATAAGCTACAGTAACTTATTCTTTATAAGCTACAGTAACTTATTCTCTATAAGCTACAGTAACTTATTCTTTATAAGCTACAGTAACTTATTCTTTATAAGCTACAGTAACTTATTCTTTATAAGCTACAGTAACTTATTCTTTATAAGCTACAGTAACTTATTCTCTATAAGCTACAGTAACTTATTCTTTATAAGCTACAGTAACTTATTCTTTATAAGCTACAGTAACTTATTCTTTATAAGCTACAGTAACTTATTCTTTATAAGCTACAGTAACTTATTCTTTATAAGCTACAGTAACTTATTCTTTACAAGCTACAGTAACTTATTCTCTATAAGCTACAGTAACTTATTCTTTATAAGCTACAGTAACTTATTCTTTATAAGCTACAGTAACTTATTCTTTATAAGCTACAGTAACTTATTCTTTATAAGCTACAGTAACTTATTCTTTATAAGCTATAGTAACTTATTCTTTATAAGCTACAGTAACTTATTCTTTATAAGCTATAGTATCTTATTCTTTATAAGCTACAGTAACTTATTCTCTATAAGCTACAGTAACTTATTCTTCTAAAGCTACAGTAACTTATTCTTTATAAGCTACAGTAACTTATTCTTTATAAGCTACAGTAACTTATTCTTTATAAGCTACAGTAACTTATTCTTTATAAGCTACAGTAACTTATTCTTTATAAGCTATAGTAACTTATTCTTTATAAGCTACAGTAACTTATTCTTTATAAGCTACAGTAACTTATTCTTTATAAGCTACAGTAACTTATTCTTTATAAGCTATAGTAACTTATTCTTTACAAGCTACAGTAACTTATTCTCTATAAGCTACAGTAACTTATTCTTCTAAAGCTACAGTAACTTATTCTTTATAAGCTACAGTAACTTATTCTTTACAAGCTACAGTAACTTATTCTTTATAAGCTACAGTAACTTATTCTTTATAAGCTACAGTAACTTATTCTTTATAAGCTACATTAACTTATTCTTTACAAGCTACAGTAACTTATTCTCTATAAGCTACAGTAACTTATTCTTTATAAGCTACAGTAACTTATTCTTTATAAGCTACAGTAACTTATTCTTTATAAGCTACAGTAACTTATTCTTTATAAGCTACAGTAACTTATTCTTTATAAGCTATAGTATCTTATTCTTTATAAGCTACAGTAACTTATTCTTTATAAGCTACAGTAACTTATTCTTTATAAGCTACAGTAACTTATTCTTTATAAGCTACAGTAACTTATTCTTTATAAGCTACAGTAACTTATTCTTTATAAGCTACAGTAACTTATTCTTTACAAGCTACAGTAACTTATTCTCTATAAGCTACAGTAACTTATTCTTCTAAAGCTACAGTAACTTATTCTTTATAAGCTACAGTAACTTATTCTTTATAAGCTACAGTAACTTATTCTTTATAAGCTACAGTAACTTATTCTCTATAAGCTACAGTAACTTATTCTTTATAAGCTACAGTAACTTATTCTCTATAAGCTACAGTAACTTATTCTTTATAAGCTACAGTAACTTATTCTTTATAAGCTACAGTAACTTATTCTTTATAAGCTACAGTAACTTATTCTTTATAAGCTACAGTAACTTATTCTCTATAAGCTACAGTAACTTATTCTTTATAAGCTACAGTAACTTATTCTTTATAAGCTACAGTAACTTATTCTTTATAAGCTACAGTAACTTATTCTTTATAAGCTACAGTAACTCATTCTTTATAAGCTACAGTAACTTATTCTTTACAAGCTACAGTAACTTATTCTCTATAAGCTACAGTAACTTATTCTTTATAAGCTACAGTAACTTATTCTTTATAAGCTACAGTAACTTATTCTTTATAAGCTACAGTAACTTATTCTTTATAAGCTACAGTAACTTATTCTTTATAAGCTATAGTAACTTATTCTTTATAAGCTACAGTAACTTATTCTTTATAAGCTATAGTATCTTATTCTTTATAAGCTACAGTAACTTATTCTCTATAAGCTACAGTAACTTATTCTTCTAAAGCTACAGTAACTTATTCTTTATAAGCTACAGTAACTTATTCTTTATAAGCTACAGTAACTTATTCTTTATAAGCTACAGTAACTTATTCTTTATAAGCTACAGTAACTTATTCTTTATAAGCTATAGTAACTTATTCTTTATAAGCTACAGTAACTTATTCTTTATAAGCTATAGTAACTTATTCTTTACAAGCTACAGTAACTTATTCTCTATAAGCTACAGTAACTTATTCTTCTAAAGCTACAGTAACTTATTCTTTATAAGCTACAGTAACTTATTCTTTACAAGCTACAGTAACTTATTCTTTATAAGCTACAGTAACTTATTCTTTATAAGCTACAGTAACTTATTCTTTATAAGCTACAGTAACTTATTCTTTACAAGCTACAGTAACTTATTCTCTATAAGCTACAGTAACTTATTCTTTATAAGCTACAGTAACTTATTCTTTATAAGCTACAGTAACTTATTCTTTATAAGCTACAGTAACTTATTCTTTATAAGCTACAGTAACTTATTCTTTATAAGCTATAGTATCTTATTCTTTATAAGCTACAGTAACTTATTCTTTATAAGCTACAGTAACTTATTTTCCATAGTTTCAGTGCCAGCTTTACAATATCTTCGTATTTCTCTTTAATTTATCACTGCATTTAACGGCAGCAAAATCATTTCTAATTTACAGATAAGAAAATAGTGGTGAGTTGTTAGGATAGAGCTTTACTATGGCGTACTGATGACTGAAAAGGATAAGTTAGTAGTGACCTATGTGCTTAAAATGCACTGTCTAGTTAGAGTCTAGGTAATGTAGTCTAGTTAGAATAGTCTAGTTGATATAGTTTAGATAATGTAGTCTAGTTAATATAGTCTAGTTAGAGTCTAGGTAATGTAGTCTAGTTAGAATAGTCTAGTTGATATAGTTTAGATAATGTAGTCTAAATAGATTAGTCTAGTTAATATAGTCTAGTTGATATAATCTAGTTAATATAGTCTAGTTAATATAGTCTAGTTAATATAGTCTAGTTAATATAGTCTAGTTAATATAGTCTAGTTAATATAGTCTAGTTAATATAGTCTAGTTAATATAGTCTAGTTTATATAGTCTAGTTAATATAGTCTAGTTAATATAGTCTAGTTAGAGTCTAGTGTGACCTTTTTAGCTTCATACCAGTCACTCAGATGTTCATAGTCAGATTTTCCATTACGGTAAATATTGATGGTATTTTACCGTGAAATAACAAAGCCTCGGAGATGATCGGTCGATATTTTTCGTTGGGAAAAATCCGACGAAGGACGATAGACTGAAAGTGTTTTTAATTTATAATAAATTACTATTGTGTTTTTGTCTAATAATTTATTGTGGTAGATAGATGATCTTATTAGATTATAATCACCGATAGAAAAGTAACGATAACAATTTTCTAGTTGGGATGTTTATTAATTCTCTTTAAAGTTCAAAGTAATTTCTTTGAGGTAAATTGAACTGTAAATTACCTGTGGTTTCAGTAGCTATGATAACTAGCTACTTATAGTAACTAGTTTATAATAACTAGTTTATAATTAACTAGTTATTATAAACTAGTTATTCAATGTGTTACACAGGCCACCAATTTCATTTATTCAAACCATTTCATTTCAACTAAGTCTATTCTAAAGAATACACAATATTTGTTCTTCTGTGAACAGTCGCAGCACATAACTAATAAGAATCTTAAATTAAATTAATTAATATTAATTCCTCACCCAAAATTAACAATTCAATATAACAATAACAGTTTTTCCTAGATTCATTATCATGTATAGTGATTTTAATCGATGATAAAAAGATCATCTATATACCACAATAAATAATTAGACAAAAATAAAATAGTAATTTAACATAAATTATAAACACTTACAGTCATCGGACATTACTGACGATAATGTCTTTATTATGATATTTTACGATAAAATACCATTAATATTTTCCAGAAAATGGAAACGATGCATAAACCTAAGTATTTATGGAAATCTATTTTTTAATGTAATTAATTGGATGTTTTTGGAATGTTAATTAGAACGAAATTCTATTTAAAGCAACACCTATCCTTTGTATTTTGGAAAACAAAATAAAATTAAAATATAAATATATTATATAAAAAAATTATTCCACTTAGAATTTAATTTGAACATGTAATATATTAAATTATTTTATATTTCTTTTATACTTTATTTACCCAAAAACATTTTATATAAAAGCACTAAAATTACAAAGAAATTCAAACCTTTTACAACATTAGAGACTTTTAATTATTTAAATTATAAGGCGTACAAAATGTAAGAAATACTCCCCGTATAAATACAAGGTACAATTTGACCCTTAAAGTACGGGGCAATAAGGCTCACTTTGATGTAATTATTTATAATGTAATAAAGTCAAAATTAATATAAAATGAAATAAACATTAAGATATCAAAAATAATTATTTACACTATTTACTTGAAAACTTAAAAAATGAGTTAATTACTTAGTCATATCATCATGTTCTTTATATTGAAATTAATTATAGTTAGTAAAAAAAAATATTAAAAGTAACTAACTAATAATTGATTTTATTTGAGAAAGTACCATCAGTCTAATAAGTTCTGTGTCTATCTACCATCAGTCTAATAAGTTCTGTGTCTATCTACCATCAGTCTAATAAGTTATGTGTCTATCTACCATCAGTCTAATAAGTTCTGTGTGTATCTACCATCAGTCTAATAAGTTCTGTGTGTATCTACCATCAGTCTAATAAGTTCTGTGTCTATCTACCATCAGTCTAATAAGCTCTGTGCCTATCTACCATCAGTCTAATAAGTTATGTGTCTATCTACCATCAGTCTAATAAGTTATGTGTCTATCTACCATCAGTCTAATAAGTTCTGTGTGTATCTACCATCAGTCTAATAAGTTCTGTGTGTATCTACCATCAGTCTAATAAGTTCTGTGTCTATCTACCATCAGTCTAATAAGCTCTGTGCCTATCTACCATCAGTCTAATAAGTTATGTGTCTATCTACCATCAGTCTAATAAGTTATGTGTCTATCTACCATCAGTCTAATAAGTTCTGTGTCTATCTACCATCAGTCTAATAATTAACAAATACCCTGTATATTATTTATTTTCAGTTAATTAATAAATATTCATTACTATCCACAATATAATAGATTATATGACCAGTACTTTGTTCACTGATGGTACATTTGTTTTTAGGTAAAAAAATAGCGTCTTCAAAAAATATTTCATCCTTATTGTACTCCATTTAAATCATTTTGTTAGTAACATCTTTTTAAAATATTCATATTTATATATCACATTATAATGGGGCAGGTTCCACATTATCGAACAGTTCCACATTATCGATCATAGAAGAATAAAAGATACAATTTTTTTTTATTATTTAAATTTATTTATAAATGGTATACAAATTATTAATAAATTAATAATAAAAAAAATAATTCATATGCGATCGTAAATGGTGAACCATTCAATGACTAGGAATTTACCCAATAAAATTTAAATAGCATTATTTTATTAAATATTTTAAAATAATACCATACTCTAACCTACTATCTCGATAAAAAGCAATAACTTTAACATAACAACCAACCTCTTAAAATGTGTGACTGTTAATAAAAAAATTTGACGCTAACTATCATGTTGCAATGTTTTTACCCACAGTGTTATTCGTACGGAGATTAAATTGGTCACCTGGGGAGTAGAGGGTTAAAGATGTGCAGGGAAGATGCCATAATTAAATGAGATTTTAACCCACTACTGCCCGACAAAGTGATAGCTATTGCTATAGGGTTAGAAAGAGACAGGGGGTTTGGAAGGGGTTTAGAAGGGGTTTAAAAAGGGTTTTACCTAAATTAGCAAATAAAGGTAATACACCCTGATGGTTATTTGTTGTTGCATAATTTCACTAAAAGAAAAAAGGTAAGTTGATGATTTTTAGCAAAAATGAAAATTGCGCAATAGTTCGTATTAAAGATAATAAAGAAAAAGATAAAGGGAGATAATATTAGAGAAATAATAACATAAAGGAAGAGATAACAATATAATTAAAAAGATAAATACAAAGAAAATCATCAACATCATCATAAAATCATCATATTTATCAATTGTCATTTCTTTATTAACTATTAATTTATTTTAATAACTACATATCACATATTGATTTGAAATTAATTAAAGTTACAACACACTGCCAAATATACATTGGCAATGTGTTGCAGTACCTCTGAATCTCTATTGCAATATCTATAGTAACCATTATTTATTATTTTTGTTATTACTTTTTTGGGTTCACAATAAAAAAGTAGGTAATGCAAGCTGGTAATTTTTTATTGAAAATTTTAAATGATTTCATTAAATAAATTTAATTTATTTAAATCTACAGTGTTAAATAATTCTTCACCATCTCTGTCATTTATTTTATATACTCTATGCTATAATATTATCGTCATTATTCAATTAATAACTAACTAATATATATACAGTATATGTTAATACAGTACCATTTATTAATGCTTTTGAGAACACGTTATTCTTACCGGGCAAGTACACTAGTTCACACATACATAAGCCATTGTTATTTATACTATTTAAAATGCAGTGAAAGTATATAGATTAAAATTAATGAATTAGCTGGGTAAAAATATATCCAAATATAATTATCAGATAAGTCTTACATGGCCCACCATCTTGCCTCTACCAAAAACAATAACAACAACAAGATTAACAAGAACAATCAATAACAACAAGAAGAAGAATAACTATAATAAAATAGAAGGGAATTAAGATATCTTTGATTGCTGAGGTAATTATTAGTTGTGACTTTTATTGGCAGTACAAGGAGTGATTGTATATAATTATTGGTGATGAGTTACGTGGTGGCCAGTAATTAAATATGTGACTATTAATAATAAGTTACGTATTTATTACTAATAAGTTACGTGATTATTGATAATAAGTTACGTGATTATTAATAATAAGTTACGTGTTTAATAATAATAAGTTACGTGTTTATTACTAATAAGTTACGTGATTATTGATAATAAGTTACGTGATTATTAATAATAAGTTACGTGTTTAATAATAATAAGTTACGTGTTTATTACTAATAAGTTACGTGATTATTGATAATAAGTTACGTGTTTATTAATAATAAGTTACGTGTTTATTAATAATAAGTTACGTGTTTATTAATAATAAGTTACGTGATTATTAATAATAAGTTACGTGTTTATTAATAATAAGTTACGTGTTTATTAATAATAAGTTACGTGTTTATTAATAATAAGTTACGTGATTATTAATAATAAGTTACGTGTTTATTAATAATAAGTTACGTGTTTATTAATAATAAGTTACGTGTTTATTAATAATAAGTTACGTGTTTATTAATAATAAATTACGTGTTTATTAATAATAAGTTACGTGTTTATTAATAATAAATTACGTGTTTATTAATAATAAGTTACGTGTTTATTAATAATAAGTTACGTGTTTATTGATAATAAGTTACGTGTTTATTGATAATAAGTTACGTGTTTATTAATAATTAAATTACGTGTTTATTAATAATAAATAACGTGTTTATCTACATCAGATGAAGGTATCACTCACAACACTCATATCATCACAGTAACGATAGAAGGGAGAACATACCAAACACATTTATGGTTAATACAATATAATATAACATGAAATGGTATGGTTAATTCAAACACTCATAATCATTCACTAACATTATTTATCTCTCTAATGACCAGATGGACACTCGTGTCTCCTTTCATATAGTAGTCCCATGGGACCAACTGGCCATATGTGTCCTCTTCAATTTTGTTTCATAAATTGAAATAAAATTCTCATCAAATGATTTTTATATCCTCGCTGATGTCTAAACTCAAAAAAATTTTTATTCACAGTTAGAAAAAAAGTCTATTTTAAAAGATGCTAAAATTTCAAACTTAAAAAAACATGAAACATCAAGAAGTTCACTCCGTTATTATAGAAGGTATTCATTTAACACAGACTGTTAACCCTTACCAGTAGGGTGTAAATTCGCACCATATGGTATGTAACTTAATACATTTAGCAATAATATAATTAGCAAATTAAACCTTTCATAGTTAGATGTACCGGCCCTTGGTGTAGCTTTCCCAAGCTATATCCACTATCTTATAGCTTTGGCAATAGCTTTCCCAAGCTATATCCAATAACTTATAGCTTAAGGGCACTAACCAATGCACTATTAATAGCTTGCATGATTTACTATATGCATTTATTACATTGATTTATGTGTGTGGCGATATTGCTTAGGAGTTCACACTTCGCTTAGGGCGACCAGTTCCTACTGTGAATAGTCCGCCTAGTGCGACCAAAGTCAATTATAGTGAATATATAGTCCATCTTATGTAACCAGATTCTACTATTACTGAATCGTTTGGATCAACCAGGAACTAAAGTGAATATTACGTCTACATAGTAACCGTACCTTTAAGGTATGGTTACTATGGACGCGTATTAGAGCGATTTTTCGCACTGACGATATCGTCAGAACTGATCGTCAGTGCGAGGTGGTTACACTGTACGCGATTTCTGATCGTCAGTGTGTTTCTGCCCCATTAATATTGGGGTCTAAACTATGTTTATTTGAGGTAATGTTCGGGAGGAATGAAAAACCTACTTGTGTGCCTCTGAAAAAATAGATGCGACACTAATTTGATTATTATTTTCACTGCGCAAAATTTTTGAAATACCTAAATAGAAAAATAATGAGAATTTTTTTATATAACTATAAGGATATTCAATTTTATTGAAAAAAATTGTACAGAGTGACAACCAATTCAAGCCTTCACATTAACAAATATATATTATAAATAATTAAATAGTATCTGTATTATTCCTGATAGTATCTAATAATATATTTCCAAAACGCATGTGTTAACAGTAACAGCAATCGAAAACAAGAGAATTAAACACAAAAATGACCAAATCCGTCGCTAGTCTCTTGAAAAAATCAAACTCATTTGACCGCTGAAGTTGTTCTGACGACTTCGTACGTATTCTGAAGACTAAATCGCAGCCACTGTAACAACTCCCATTGCAAAATATGAATTTGATCTTCATCCGATTTCATCAGAAGTCGTCAGTGCTAAAAATCGCTCGAATACGCATCCATAGTAACCGTATACTATGCAGTGCGTCTTGGACAACCAAATTCTATAATAAATACATTTCTTATCCGACCAAATGCAATATTAAATAGCTTTCTTGGCTACCAAACACTGTAGGTATTGCATATTATTTCTTGTGTGACCAATATATAACAAATACTTCTTCTTATAGGACCAAACTCTATAGTAATATACCTCTCGTCTTTTTTCGAACAATACCGAACTGAATACTTGATTTATGCGACCTAACTTAATTGAATATTCCGTATAGTACAACCAAAAACATTGTCAAATACGCTTTATATAACTAAAAGACACGTGGTCGTCCTAAGCGGCTTAATCGTAGGTCGCAAAATTTGCTATCGGTAGATCGTCTGTTATTGTCCATTACGGTAAATATTAATGGTATTTTATCGTAAAATATCGTAATTACAGACATTATCGTTTTTGTTAAAGAATATACGATAACCGATAAATACATTTAAGTAAATAACGATTATATTTTCATCGAACCACATAATGAGATGGCATACTTTTACCGCTACAAAACCAATGCTTATAATTACCCCAGTCTTTTAAATATCAATGTAAATCATATGTCAATGACTAAAAAGAGCTATAGTGTTTTTTCGTGTCAGAGCAAAGGTCAAAGTTGAAACAGTGACTTCTAGTGAAGAGTATACTTAGGGGTCATCAACTTAGTGATCTGAATGCGACAAAAGAAATGGAGAAATCTCTGTCATATTAAGACACTGATTTAAAGTAGAGAAATCATCTTATTTTAAATTATAATTATTATTTTCTTCTAGGATATTGTTTGTATAACTGTTAGTGCCATCTATCGGAGTGTTTGTCTAACTGTTAGTGCCATCTATCGGAGTGTTTGTCTAACTGTTAGTGCCATCTATCGGAGTGTTTGTCTAACTGTTAGTGCCATCTACCGGAGTGTTTGTCTAACTGTTAGTGCCATCTACCGGAGTGTTTGTCTAACTGTTAGTGCCATCTATCGGAGTGTTTGTCTAACTGTTAGTGCCATCTATCGGAGTGTTTGTCTAACTGTTAGTGCCATCTATCGGAGTGTTTGTCTAACTGTTAGTGCCATCTATCGGAGTGTTTGTCTAACTGTTAGTGCCATCTATCGGAGTGTTTGTCTAACTGTTAGTGCCATCTATCGGAGTGTTTGTCTAACTGTTAGTGCCATCTATCGGAGTGTTTGTCTAACTGTTAGTGCCATCTATCGCAGTGTTTGTCTAACTGTTAGTGCCATCTATCGGAGTGTTTGTCTAACTGTTAGTGCCATCTATCGGAGTGTTTGTCTAACTGTTAGTGCCATCTATCGCAGTGTTTGTATAACTGTTAGTGCCATCTATCGGAGTGTTTGTCTAACTGTTAGTGCCATCTCTTTCCCACGCTGTCTCAGTTCCCTTTACTTGCTCTCTTTGTTGAAAGGTCAAAGTTCAGATCGTTCATATGTACAGAGTGTGATGGAATACTTATTACCAGAGGTATGCTATCGCACCTTTGGTTGTCTCTTGTTTATAATCCATTATCACTCTGACTTATGATCACTCAGTATTAAATTAAAAAGCATTGTTCGTCTAATGAATTAGATATTAGTCAGATATTTATGAGTTATTAGTAATGAGCTTTATGTGTACTAAATGAAAATGCTATTATGGGATGTAGACAAAATGAAGATGAACCGTAATCTTTATATAACATAGAGAGAAAATTATAGTGGGACTTAGTGGATTATAGGGCGACTCCCCCTCATAATCTTCTATGGCCCCACCAAACCCCTCACGTCAATCATAATTGACGAAACCTATTCGTTAGAAAAATTGTTAAAGTTCCTCACGCAAGAAAATCTTACGCAAAGAAGAAATCTTTCGGTAAATCACATTTTCTCTTTTTCTCCTAGGGATAATTTAGTATCCATTGTTACAATGTTATTGTCTTCTTATCCACAATACCCATTAGGAAATATTGTGATAATATTTGCCGTAAGAAGAATATCTGTGGACAGTTTCTCTGAAAGAATTTAAAGACGGTTTGACGGTTGCGATAAAATCTGTGAACTTTTTAGTGATAGGACCTCGTGAGAAAAACTATATGAAATAATTGAAATAAAAGAAATGGATAGGAAATAAGTACACAGAGAGAAAGTTATCGTGGGGCCATAGGAGATGGGAAATAAACGATGAGTTTTAATGATTTCTATTGATTGTAATTGATAATAATTAAATAAATATATTATTTTTAGATTGACTCAGAGATCTTGTTCATAGCAACAAATAATAAATGAACATAACCTCTATATTATAAATATATAATAAACTTAGTATAAAAACCTGTTTTCTGAATGATAATGAGTTACAAATAGTAAATAAGTTAGTACATTATATGCTTTTTAAGGGGTTCATTATTTTTGGGACACTGTACATGTTACCTACCAGAGATTTCAATGCATGGAAAATAGTTATCTTATTTTGGTATTAAAATATCTATTGGGTTGGTTCTAATGATTTGAATTAATTTATTATATTGAATTAATTTAAATTGATATTCAGAGAAATAATTTATAGTGTATGAATTTATTTAATATCGAATTAAATGAAACAATAATAACCACAGATGGCATATACAAATTTAATGGAGTAAAATTTTTTAATATTTTTTTAAAAATGACCTCTAGACGTTACTAATTAATTTAAACTTATTACTATTAAATAATTACTTCCTTAATTAATTAAATGAAACTCTTTCGATTTATCGTTACTATCACGATATTAGAATATGAGACTGACGAAACTACCGATAATGTTAATTATATTAAAAATTAGATGGAAGCTAATTATAATTCAAGTATAATTTAAATGATGAGGGAATTTAAAATATATTGTTAATATAAAAATAGTGTATTCCTAATATATTTATAATTGTTAAACAATATAATATATAATTATTTCATAAATTAAATATCATAAATTTTGAAAATACTTTATAAATTAAAAAAATCATAAATTAAAAAAAAATAATAATAATAATCTAAAATTCGAATGATAATTTGAAAGTTAAATAATAATTCAAAAATAAAGTTTTAAATACTATATTAAGTTATTTTCCAATAGTCTATTTGGAGCAGATAGCCCACTAATGTCTTTACTCACCAAATATCATAGCCAGGTACATCATACTAGTCATCACGTTAGCCAGACTCGAACCCATGACTGCAGTTTTCTGTCCGACGAAGGATGTGCTTCAAAGTGTTATATGTACTTTAGTGCATAAAACCAAAGAGTGATTTGAATTGAACTACTTAAAGGTGCTATTAATTACTTCATTATTTATCGTTTCGAAATTACTAACTAAAACTGAAAAAAGGATATTGTAAATAAATAATAAAGTAAAATATTCAATAGATAAATAATTTATAATATACCAACTTTTTTATCAGTTGGAAAAACAATCACCAATCGTGTGTTTTCTATCGGTGATTATAATCTAAAAAGATCATCTATCTACCACAATAAATGATTAGACAAAAATACAATAGTAATTTATCATAAATTAAAAACAGTCTATCGTCTTTCGTCGGACATTCATACTGATAATTCTGTGATGCTATTCTACTACACTATTTACCGTAATGGACAATAACAGATTATTTCTTTTCTTCCTAACCATTTTCAGTTTATTTGTTATTTTCACTTTCGAATTCCATCTTCCCTTTTTACTCCTCGGTAAAAAGAATGAAACAGCTTACGGGAAAGTATTCCCTGCGGTAAAAAATGAAGCTTTGATATTATGCACATGTGCATGGACTGGTAAATGCACACAATTTGTCTGTACCAACAATATTATTTGGGACAAAATTACACATCGATATTGAAATTATCTGTTTTATTTTTCTCTCAGTTTTGGTTATTTTGTTACTCACTCGTGTGAATGACTTTACTGTTTACACTGAGCACGGGAGCTACAGTTTGCTGTACCTTGGCTACAGTTTGCTGCATCATGGCTACAATTTGCTACATCATGGTTACAATTTACTGTACCATGGCTACAGTTTGCTGTACCTTGGCTACAGTTTGCTGTACCTTGGCTACAGTTTGCTGCATTATGGCTACAATTTGCTACATCATAGTTACAATTTACTGTACCATGGCTACAGTTTGCTGTACTATGGCTACAGTTTGCTGTATCATGGCTACAGTTTGCTGTATCATGGCTACAGTTTGCTGTATCATGGCTACAGTTTGCTGTATCATGGCTACAGTTTGCTGTATCATGGCTACAGTTTGCTGTATCATGGCTACAGTTTTGATATATCATAGCCACAACTCTCGCATCAGGGCTACATGAAAAAAGACAAGTTTTTTCACTATGACGTCACGCAATCCAACATGGCGGCCCTAAATTCTATCGCCATATTTTTCTTTTTTATCAGCTACCACCGTGGCGCTATCTCAGGTATGTACGCAATGTAGGGTCACTCACGCACCGAATGCCGCGACTATCTAATTGATTGGTCACTACGGCGATAGGAAGGAAAAAGTAAATACTTGGTGTGAAAGGGAGAGGAAAATATCTCAGGGGTTCGTAACCTGAGTTCGTAATCTGAGTTCGTAATCTGAGTTCGTAACCTGAGTTCGTAACCTGAGTTCGTAACCTGAATTCGTAACCTGAGTTAGTAACCTGAGTTCGTAACCTGGCTACGAACTCCATGGTTCTGAAAGTAAATTTCATGGGTCTGCCATTTTTTTGTTCTATTCACAGTGATTTTGTAAATAGATGATCTGTGGTAGAGTTCGTGTATTTAAAAAAAAGTACATTTCATTTTTTCAACTGTGGTTGTTAGGCAGTGCAGTAGGACTTTTTTTGGGTCTTTCCCAGAATAGCGGCGCAAAATATTCATTAATATATTTATACTGAATGTGTATCATAGATACCAAATTAATAAAATATAAATTAGGTCATTAAGATTTCTTGAATTCACCAATACAGTTAATTATAACAAGAGAAATGGGGGTATGGGGGGGGGGGGGGTAACACGCCCCCCATTACACTCATATCAGTATTGAAGTAATAAATGGAAAATATCACGGAAACTGGAAATATTCGATATATGTATTTCAAGTGGCGTGCCAAGTCATTAATCAAGCATGAAGTGTGCAGTGCAACAAACTAGCGGATATAACAAACTACATCACATTTTCATGTAGAAATATATAATGTTTGAGTAATTTCAATGAAAACACGAGTTTTTACAAAGTTCTCAATCCTTCAGTAGGTATATACCATAGCATAGAGTTATGATAAACTACTCTAGAGAGAGAGGAAGTGTTGCAGCGATTGCAGGACGCTAAGGAAGACGGTGTAAAACCTTATTTTGTTTCAGTTATATTATTTCTCCATTAAATTTTGTTTCATTTATATAATTTCTCCATTAAATTTTGTTTCAGTTATATCATTTCTCCATTAAATTTTGTTTCAGTTATATCATTTCTCCATTAAATTTTGTTTCATTTATATAATTTCTCCATTAAATTTTGTTTCAGTTATATCATTTCTCCATTAAATTTTGTTTCAGTTATATCATTTCTCCATTAAATTTTGTTTCATTTATATAATTTCTCCATTAAATTTTGTTTCAGTTATATCATTTCTCCATTAAATTTTGTTTCAGTTATATCATTTCTCCATTAAATTTTGTTTCAGTTATATCAATTCTCCATTAAATTTTGTTTCATTTATATAATTTCTCCATTAAATTTTGTTTCAGTTATATCATTTCTCCATTAAATTTTGTTTCATTTATATAATTTCTCCATTAAATTTTGTTTCATTTATATAATTTCTCCATTAAATTTTGTTTCAGTTATATCATTTCTCCATTAAATTTTGTTTCAGTTATATCATTTCTCCATTAAATTTTGTTTCAGTTATATCATTTCTCCATTAAATTTTGTTTCAGTTATATCATTTCTCCATTAAATTTTGTTTCAGTTATATCATTTCTCCATTAAATTTTGTTTCAGTTATATCCTTTCTCCATTAAATTTTGTTTCAGTTATATCATTTCTCCATTAAACTGACGCTAGATTGCCAGTCACGTGACCCAAAAATAAGGATTTTAGCGTCCTGCAAGACGCGATATTATTTTAGCCACTGACTCACCACTTGGTTTATACATGGGGAATGAATAAGTTTTATTTAATCCGTGCCTGTTTGTATCACAGATACATGCAATTCATAATTAATTATTGTTCATAATTAATAATTTAATATGATATTAAATAAATTTTGAACCCGTTATGTTTATATCAATTCAAATTATTTTACATTACATAAAAATTCTTTCAATTTTAACATCTTAGATTTTCTATTATCTAAATAAAGGCAAAAAACTAACACTACATTACTGTTATTTGGTCATTCATTAACAGCAATAGCAGAACATAACTAATAAATAAATACGTAGATAAGATTGACGTCAATTATTATTGTTGAAGAAATTAGAAGAGGTATGTCCCGCTAATATAGTTTGGAAAATAATATTTTATTAAAAATATTTAATCTCTTTTTAATCTATTTTAACTTGGTAGAAATAGAGTTTATTATTCCATTTAATGTACTCTTTTGAAAAAATGAGAAAAAACGTTTTACCATACGAAAATAGTGAACGTTTTAACTTAAACAAAACTATTAGGAAAACGTTTTGACACTAATAGAAAGATACGAGGAGATACGTTTTTTTGCTCAAAATACAGAAAAAAATGTTTTTAATAGAATAAATAAAGAGAACAATTTCGCAACACAAACGTTGTACCACTCATAATATTACAGAAAAACGTTTACCCGTACAAAAATACTTTAGAAACGTTCTGTCACTCATAAATATCGGAAAAATGTTTTATTACTTAGTAACACGGAAAAATATTTTACCATACAATAACACAGAGAAAACGTTTTTCCACTCGACAAATGAATAAATGTATAGCTACTAAAAAATAAACGTTTCACCACTCGGAAACAGAAAATAAACGTTTTAGCACTCAATCAAAGAAATATTTTATCAAAAATGTTTTTATAATTATTGAATAGAATAACGATTTATCACAAATAATACAAAAACGTTTCATCTCTCAAAAATACCAAAAAAACGTTCTAGCAAAAAACGCAAAAAGTACTTTTAATCATAGAAAAAACGTAATTTTACAAGAATTTTAGTAAATCGACGATAACTCAGGAAACGTTGCAACAATAGATGTAAATACTGAATTAACTTAATCAATTTAATTTTAACTACACTTAAAATAATATGATGAAAGATTTTCTTAATATAATTTTCCCAAAAAGGAAGTGACAAAAATAATGAGCTGATATTCCAGGGGCACAATTCCAAAGATTCCTCATCAATTCCCATTGCGTAACTTTTTGCTTTCCCTTTTATTGAAATATCGGCAACTAATTTCATTTAAATTCCCCACGAAAAAAAAAAAAACTAAACTAATTATTTTTCTAATTCCTTATTACTTTAAATACAATATGCATTTCATCACTAAAATGTTATTTATTTAACTCCATGGCAGTGTCAGAGGTATGAGACAGAGCACACACACACACAGGTCCGTATCACACGAAGGCAGAGTGCCGACTGATAGACTGAGGGTCATCTTCACCAAAAGAAAAGGGCAATGTCATTTAGACGTCACTGCGATGTCACTGTGAAGAAGAGACACTAAACACCTTCTACTTACTGGGGTACGTTCCGAGTTAACGGACGGTTCCACATTTTCGATCATAATTTGATATTTTAACTCGTTATTTTAATTATTATATATTTTAAATATTATGATTGAAAATGTGGAACTGTCCGATAACTTGGAACTTACCCTAACTAGGTTATTAGAATTCACATTTCAATGAAAACTTCCAATTATAGAAATAATTTCAGTTAATTATAATTTTACTTATTTCTCATCTATATACCTACAACGTTATAAATTGATTGAATAGCAAATGTATTTAATTTACATAGGAGTAATTATATTACTAGTGTACTTTCCCATTAAAAATAACGTGTTCTCAATGTTATTGATATTGGTGCAACATAACAATCCATTTAAAAAAATCCACACATGGTTGGTTTCCGTTCTTCAGAATTTATAGTTAATTTATAACTATTATTTTATACCCTGTAGTTTTTATAGATATTTGAGAATTATTTATTTTCTGCATAGACTGTGATATATATATTGATTTTCATAGATAAAAAAAACTGGTGTGAAATTGAAAAAAAAAATAATAGAATCAAAAGACATATAGCCCTAAGGTAAGTTCCGAATTATCGGTCACTAATACATCTTCGGTCATAAAACAATATAAAAATTATATTGTTATTAGATAGCACTGTGTAATAATAACAATTTTTGTATCGTTTTTGTAGTACTGACCGATAATTCGGAACTTACCCTATATACCAATACACATCTGTGTCTTAGTCTGTTTTTTTTTGTTTCAAAAAATACCACGCCTAATCATTTAATAGGCGGCATAATTCCATGAATGAAATATTAAACCGAAAATCTGAAAAACAAAATTTCTGAAAATTGAAAACATTCGGACACCCGATAATGAGGAAAACTCGGTATAAAATCAGGGACACGAATTTTTTTAATAGTCCAAAAATTTAATAGTCAGTCATTTTTGATGGTTACACTAGGTATAAATTATCTTAAACACACGACGAATATTATTAGGATAGATATGAATAGAATTTATGGCGCTACTTTTAAATGATAGCCAATGATAATAGACAGCGCCATTACACGGACAGTCACTGAAATTTATTTTTTTCTTTTATTCCAATTTTATTTTACCCTGTTCTTTTTAAATTAGAGTTCTATTTCCCAACCCGCCAATTAAAAATTACAATAAAAGCAACACAAATTAAAGTGAAGACTTACAAGACATCATTTCAACCCAAAAATTGTTTTTTTTTTAATCTAAAATATTTAACCCATCACTTCAAGAATTCTTTATTAAAATATGTTTTTTTTGCTAATAACCTTGTACATTCTACTATACTATCATAGCAATGAAAATGTTTCTTTTAACTATTTCTTTTATACTATAGGCTGTATTTCCTCAGCCTTGAAATAACTTTAATTATTTTCTTTACTCATGTTTATTTTAGAACACTTTAAAATAATACGTTTTATCGATTTACTCAGCATTTCATTATTGTTTTAATTATTTTACTAAAAAAACTGTATATTTTAAATTCAAACAGCAATAACAACTGTGATTTTTATATCTTATAAAGAAATATTCCTATAGTATTGTAATTCCATAAAATAGGTATTTTTTATCAACAGTCATATAAATTAAGTTAATTTTCATTTTCGTTTCTCACTCAATTAAATAAATTATCTTATTTTATCAGGAATGTCCGACGAAAGACTAACCCTGGCAAGAATGATTTAATCCTGGGATATTGAGGGAATATTCAAGGAATAAATCCTTCTTGCCTAGCAAGTGTTTATAATTTATGCTAAATTCCTATTGCATTTTTGTCTAATTATTTATTGTGGTAGATAGATGATCTTTTTAGATTACAATCACCGATGAAAAACTATTATTGTCGATTATATTTAATTATATATACCCTATTAATTAATTCCTGATAATTCAAACTAGATAAATTCTTCTAACTCTCTCAAACATCCAATTTCTCTCCTTTTCCTATATTTCCGCCATCTTTTTCTTTCATTTTCCCATCTCTATCCTGTCAGTAAATGCTGTATGTTCCCTCATACCAAAACACTAAAGCTATTAAACTCTAATTCCATAATGACTCAAATTGAATCCAGTTTGACCGTGTGAACGGAGTGAACAACCTTCCTTCTATCCTTGGATACCATTCATCTTGTGAGATACTTTGGAGAAGTAGTAATGTGGGAATATATATATATAAATATATATCGGATGTTAAGGAAATACCCATTGGACATCTTAAGGTCATCTATGACTAACTAGAGCACAAACTATTGCTGTGATAGTGCGTGTAGCTGCAGTTGGTACCCCTGTGGCCTAATTCAGAGACTGAAGGTCAGCCCTGACTGAACTAATGTGTATATGTTAGTGTGTGCGTACGTACGTCGGTACGATGCGCTTCTGCCGCCTGCAGACTAAAGTTAAAAGAATGTCCATACAGGTGAATCAGTTAAATGCCACTGATGTAACTAGGTAAGGTTGCTAGATTGTATCAATGGCAAGATTTTAAGTGAGTATAGATATAATGAAACGTAAAATATTGAAGATAAAACCTACGTGTGATAATACTTTATATTGCTTTATTTTACTATCCTACAAATAATTTCAGGAATATTTAATAAAAAAGTCATTACAAAAATTTTCTTATTTTATTTTTGGAAATTGAAAAAAACTTAGCTTGGGTAAGTTCCAAGTTATCAGATGCTTGTACATTATCGACCATATAAGAAAGAAGTTTATTAGTTACGTATTTTTTTCGCATTCACTAAAACACGTGGAACCGTTCCATAACTCGGAACTTACCCATAGAATTCGATGCGTAATTTCCATGATTTCCTGGTATGTATATCAGCAATCAGATAAATGTCTAATTAGAGTGTTTAGGTAAGAGAAATAACGGATTTAGACTTTAAAGGGCACACACCATTGCTACATTAGAGGGTACAACATTTCAGAGAAATGGGGTGAAATAATCTGCTAAAAACAATCACCAATCGTCTGTTTTCTATCGGTGATTATAATCTAAAAAGATCATCTATCTACCACAATAAATGATTAGATTAAAATACAATGGTAATTTATCATAAATTAAAAACACCTATTGTCAATAGTCTTTCGTCGGACATTCTTAACGATAATGTATTATGATATTTTACGATAAAATACAATTAATATTTACCGTAATGGACATCGTATCATATAGTTTTTATATTATTTTAAATACTTTCAGTTGTACTGAAATATAAATATTGTTTATTCTACTGAAGTTATTTCCTATTTTATTCAGCATAAGGTTGAATTTCTATTGAATTTATTAACATAATAGCCTTTAGATCATTTTCTATAGTTTTTATAACCCGTATACCGAGTCAAAGACTTTTCCTCTTTTTCTGAAAGGCGAAACGTACGTACGAAACACAAACACAATTAGGATATAAATTAATATAATTATTATTAAATTATCAATGTAACACAAACGTACGTACGAAACACAAACACAATTAGGATATAAATTAATATAATTATTATTAAATTATCAATGTAACACAAACATAAAACCGAAACAGTAAATTTTTTTTAAGTAAGTTGATATATCAATATTGCAGACTCGAATAACTGTATAATGAATTATAAATAAAATTTAATTCATGTTTCTCACATCAATTGCATATAAATTACACTTGTTACAAGGAAGGAAAACTGTAGCATCCGTTCATTCTGAGACAGAGACATGACATCAGAAGACAAAGAATGACACTCCAGGTCACGTGGAACATAAAAAGAAGAAGAGTCGTATAATTTAATGGTGGATATCCGTGTTATATATTCTGCGTGGGCATGTTTTAATTAGCAGAACAGGTAGGGTGATATATGAGTTATTGAATGGTTTTACATTTTCGATCATATGGGAAAATGTAGATAGAATCAATATTGAACGTTTGTTTTAATTAATAACCATGAATTAAAGAGAAAATTGTTAAATTATTTCTTTCTTTCTTACGATCGAAAATATGGAACAGTCCGATAACTCGGAAATTACCCATTATGAAGGGCTCTGATTTATTATACAGGGTGACCCACAAATGAGTAGTCCGAGTTTTGAATTAATTTAACTAATGTATTCAAGAATAAAAAAATAAAGTAAAATTAAAAATAAATATTTTTAATGTATTTATTCTACCACCGTAAATATTTTAGATTTATTTATTTATTAATGCAATATAAATTTTAATCCAAAGTTCGGGCTTCTCTTTGATGGGTAACCCTGTATATATTAGTAAGTTTTAAAAAAGTTAATAATGATAGTAATAGACTATATACTAATCTTATAACTATGTAAAGTAATACTCTATTAATTATATGTTTAATTACAACCAATGACCTATAAGGAATACTTTGGAGCATCTTCCGTGTTACAGGGATAGAACATTGAACTCTATACTCCTACTCTTATTACTCTTACTCTTATTCTCACTCTTCTTCTTACTCCTCTTTTTACTCCTCTTATTAATCTTATACTCTTCTTTTTTACTTCTTCTCCTTCTTCTTTTTCTTCTTCTCTTTCTTCTTCTTCTTCTTTTTATTACTTTTCGTACTCGTGTTCGTTTTACTGTTTTTCTTCTTTTTCTTCTTCTTCTTCTTCTTTTAATTATTCTTCTCATTCTTCTTTTTCTTTTCATTCTTTTTATTTCTCAACTGACAGAAGCAGCGGACCATATTTATTTCCCCTCTATTCGATAGAGTGCCACATCGGGTGAGTTCTGCTTTAGGAAATATGGAAAAAAGAAGTCAATATTAGAAATAAGAGAAAGGGGTCTGAGATGAATAATAAAATATTAATTACTTGATATTACCAATGAAAGATAAACATCAAAAAAGAAATATTTTTATTTAAAAAACATGTAAAATTAATAAAATCATGTAAATTTCATTAAATCATGTAAAGTTCATTAAATCATGTAAATTTCATTAAATCATGTAAATTACATTGAAACATGTAAAGTTCATTAAATCATGTAAATTACATTAAAACTTGTGAATTACATTAAAACATGTAAATTACATAAAAACATGTAAATTTCATTAAAACATGTAAATTACATTAAATCATGTAAAGTTCATTAAAAACATGTAAATTTCATTAAAACTTGTAAATTGCATTAAAACATGTAAATTACATAAAAACATGTAAATTACATTAAATCATGTAAATTACATTAAATCATG
Organism: Caprella mutica; assembly: GCA_947561585.1. NCBI lineage: Eukaryota > Metazoa > Arthropoda > Malacostraca > Amphipoda > Caprellidae > Caprella > Caprella mutica. The sequence goes on from CANNZV010001507.1 coordinate 125,080, forward strand.
TAAATTTCATTAAAACATGTAAATTTCATTAAAACTTGTAAATTACATTAAAACATGTATATTACATAAAAACATGTAAATTACATTAAATCATGTAAATTACATTAAAACATGTAAATTTCATTAAAACATGTAAATTTAATTAAATCATGTAAATTACATCAAAACATGTAAATTATATTAAATCATGTAAATTTCATTAAATCATGTAAATTTCATGAAATCATGTAAATTTCATGAAATCATGTAAATTTCATGATATCATGTAAATTTCATGAAATCATGTAAATTTCATTAAAACATGTAAATTACATCACCATCAAATCATGTAATTGTATCATTATGCTTTAATTAATGCAGTTCAATTAATTATCGGTATCATCATTTCAATAAAGTTTAATTTCTATCTATTAAATCAATTATTTCTTACTGACCCTTTAATTGAGAATTTTTCCTATGTATTTTGTTTTTCTTTATTATAATTAAAACTGTATGCACAAATAATATGCATTATTATTTCATATAGAAAGTACACAAGAATTCATCACTTGTACCGAAACTTCAGAAACAGTTACCATTTAAAAATGCTAAATAAGATGAAACTGTTAATTAATAATCTGCGAAAAGTAATTATTTTTCTTTTAATTATTAACTGTGTGTACGCTTCCTGTTTCGACATTGATAATTATTGATTATCTTGATAATTATAGCTACCATTGCGTAAGTTATACAGTCACATTCTATACGGTAAGTTCGTCACAGTGTACATAGGGTAAACTTACGGGATATCGGACAGAAACACATTTTCGAACATGTTAGAAAAAATATCCTTTTTAACATTTTAACTTGTTATTTTAATGCGTATCCATGTTACCCACAGGGATACCAATTGAAAAAAACGAATTTTATTATAATTACTAGTATCAATATTTGTAACTAGTGTACTTGCCCGTTAAGAATAACGTGTTCTCAATAGTATCAATATTTGTAACTAGTGTACTTGCCCGTTAAGAATAACGTGTTCTAAATAGTATCAATATTTGTAACTAGTGTACTTGCCCGTTAAGAATAACGTGTTCTCAATAGTAACAATATTTGTAACTAGTGTACTTGCCCGTTAAGACTAACATATTCTCAATAGTATCAAGATTTGTAACTAGTGTACTTGCCCGGTAAGAATAACGTGTTCTCAATAGTATTAATATTTGTAACTAGTGTACTTTCCCGGTAAGAATAACGTGTTCTCAATAGTATTAATATTTGTAACTAGTGTACTTGCCCGTTAAGAATAACGTGTTCTCAATAGTATCAATATTTGTAACTAGTGTACTTGCCCGGTAAGAATAACATGTTCTCAATAATATCAATATTTGTAACTAGTGTACTTGCCCGGTAAGAATAACATGTTCTCAATAATATCAATATTTGTAACTAGTGTACTTGCCCGGTAAGAATAACATGTTCTCAATAGTATCAATATTTGTAACTAGTGTACTTGCCCGTTAAGAATAACATGTTCTCAATAGTATCAATATTTGTAACTAGTGTACTTGCCCGGTAAGAATAACGTGTTCTCAATAGTATCAAGATTTGTAACTAGTGTACTTGCCCGGTAAGAATAACATGTTCTCAATAGTATCAATATTTGTAACTAGTGTACTTGCCCGGTAAGAATAACATGTTCTCAATAGTATCAATATTTGTAACTAGTGTATTTGCCCGGTAAGAATAACGTGTTCTCAATAGCATTAATAGATAGTACTATATTAACGTATACAGAATATATTAGTTAGTTATTAACTGAATAATGACGATAATATTATAGCATAGAGTATATAAATTTAATGATAGAGATGGTAAAGAGTTTTTTTATAATTAAAAATGCCTATTCTAAATAATTACTAATTTAGATAATGAAATAATTTGCTATAAGAATTAGCTGTAATGCTAGCTCTTATTGAGCCTTACTTCTGAATATTAATTAAAGTGTGACAGACAGACAGACAGAGATAAGAAAATTGTATATGCACTCAGAAATAAATACTGGTCAAATTGACTCAAAATTTGAGTTTTCAGTTTGTCCCAAAACTGGCTCAAAATGTGAGTCAATTTGACTCATCTTAAAACATTACTCAAAAACAAGAGTCATATTGACCCTCAATTCATAGTTAAATTGACTCAGGTAGAGTCAATCAAGAAAAAAGACTACAATCTTGAGTTTTACCAGACTTGACTCAAGTGATGAGTCAAGTTGACTCGCTATTATTTCTCAGTTTGGGGAGTGATTATTTGTTGTTCGAATATATGGAACTGTTCTATAACTCAGAAGTTACCCAGTGTTTCTGTTCTAATTCAGGGTCGTACTTTAGAAGTACAAATTATAATTCGAATGATAATAAAAATTGAAATATTTTGTTGATTTTGGTTATAATTTTAATAGATGAGATTAATGTTAATATTAGTTAAATAATTATAATTAATTATGTAAAAAATAATTTTGTTGAAAAATTTATATATAGACCTTTATTTTGATTTTGTTTTTAGTGCAGAAATATTGTATAATAAAATATATTAATTTAATTCAATAAAAAAATTACAGAAAAGAAAAAAGTTAAATTTTAAATGATTTAAATTATCATTAGTATTTAATAGATCAGTTAATTGAAAGCCAGAAATTATTTATTACTATTATATAGGCTTGTATTCATATCTACATTGTATTTTGTTTACCAATAAATATTATCTTTATATTTAAATCTTTAAAATGATTCTAAATTAAAAATCTATTTTCATGCAAATGGAATTATTTTTTAAAATAAATTAAAATTATTTTTTAAAATAAATTAAAATTATTTTTAAAAATAAATTTAAATTACTTTGACAAGATAAATTTAAATTAATTCGACAACATAAGTGAAAGTTATTCGTTTAACTAAATAAAGAAATATTATACCTTACTGTAATATAATCCATTCTTCTTAAAATTCTTAAGTTATACATTGAAGAGAAAAGTTTTCTTTGAATTTCTAACATAGAAAACAACATGTTGTAGGGAATACTATATTATTTTGTCTATACCTTCAATAAGGTAGGATTGATGATAACTTATGAGTTGTATAATTATAACGATGGTTAAATTGTACATATCGAAGTTTGGAATTTTTGCACAGTACCTACTAAGAGATTTTCATAAGCGGGGCCTGACTGTATACCTAAGTTAACAACGCTGTTGTTTATTTTATTTCATCAAACCATAGTAAAAAAATAGAGAAGTAACCTAAGTTTCGAATTCATTGACGGTGAACTTGATCCATTCTTCAAAAACGATGTAAACAAATGACGTCACACAGAGTACTCTCAAATATTATAAGTATTATTAGGTGAATATTATAAGTGAATAGAGTGTAAAACGTGATAAAAACACAATTTTATTTAAGTTAATTTCCATGAAATGAGCATTTAACTGAATATAATAAAACATTTTTCATTCAGAAACAAATGGAAATATTACGCGTGACGTCACTCATAATATTGTCGGATGTTCCAATATTGTACTAGGTATACTTCTCTATTTATTTACTATGCATCGTACATAGTATTTTTATGAAATGTTCATGCTAATGGGTTGTGACTTGTGAATGGGGAATTACTTTATAAAATGAACAACTGCCAAATAGGCAGCCGACAGTTCATGATCGAAGGCGGAAGTTTCCTTCTGGGCATCGGACAGTTTCCTGCCATGCAGACAACTGCCTTGCTATATATTATAATTTTGTATTTGGTGAATTGTAATGCGCTTGTAAACTTAACCTTTCATGGGTTGAATTTAATGAGAAGTATGTTTTTAATTTAACCTACCTATTAGTTTAATAATGTTAATTGTATATTCCGAAATTGTGTATGAAGAAGAGTATAAAAATTAATATTGACGAAAGATTCAGAATTAAAAAATGAAGTATACTAAATTTTTATCTTAGTTAAATCATTTTCTTTGACACTTTACCCATTCACTTAGCCCCTTAACCATAGTAACCTAGGGACTGGTAACCTAGTAACCTAGGGACTGGTAACCTAGTGACCTAGGGACTGGTAACCTAGTAACCTAGGGACTGGTAACCTTGTAACCTAGGGACTGGTAACCTAGGGACTGGTAACCCTAGTGACTGGTAACCTAGGGACTGGTAACCTAGTTACCTAGGGACTGGTCCAGGTGCACCAGTCCCCATGAAAAAAAAATATTAATAATTTTATTTTTAAACCGATTTGGAAGCTGTCTTTTCATGACTTTTACTTTTCAACATAAATACATACGATTATACAAAAAAGAAGGGGATAAATGGCAAGATACTCATATTATGAGTATTTACTCAAATATACAGGGTGTCTCGAAAAAATCAGAATACGACTATAAGTCAGTATATTTCAAAAACAATTAAAGGTACATGTATATCTTTTTCTTTCTAGTCTCTTTTTTTTATTGTTGAATCCTTCTCCATCCACAGTTCAATTTTCATCAAGTTTTATTCTTTTTTTGTTAATGTTATAATGATTTCATTGATGGGTGATGAAAAAATGGCTTATGAACAAATAATTAGAAAACCTAAGAAATATTTTGTCTTTGCTTGTTAATTTCATTTTAAATAGATAAATATTGTTTGGCGTCTACCAATGGATGTGTAAAAAATTAATGAAGGATTTAATGAAGAAGAAATATCGAAAAGTCAACTTGTTGAGATTTTATAACAGTTTTAGTGAGGACTGGCGCGCACGGACCAAATTCAAATTCAAATTCAAATTATTTATTCAAAGCTACAAAATTACAATAAATTTTATGCAAACTCAAATGAAAATAAATAAGCTCTGAGCCCAATTAAGTTTTAAAAACTTCTGGGGCAACCTACATAAAAAAGTTAAAAAAAAGAACATGCTAACTAGTACACAAAAATTAATACACTGCGTGACTATATATACACCCTAAAAAATATTTTATTTTATATTATACAGAGAAATAATCACTATCAAAAAGAGAATAAATCGCTACAAGCAAATGTTACACACTTGACTATAGCTAAACATAAAGTTTACTAAACACAAAATTAAGCTAACTATTATTGAAAACATCAAATATGTACTTTTTAATTCTCTTCCTGAAGAGAGAAGTGGTTTGTATAGTTTTAATTTCATGAGGTAAACTGTTCCAAAATTTCACGCCTATATACTCAATGGAAAATCTAGATTTGATTTTGTTGAAATTTGGCAATACTATATTATTATTATTCCTAGTTTGGTAATTGTGAATTTCACTGTGTCTATTTATAGAAGATAAAAGATTTGGATCACTGTTATGGTAGAAAGTTTTAAATAGATGAGTACAAATCTGGTAAAAATATAAATTATCAAGGTTTAGTATTTTTGCATTAAAAAAATATTGGACCAGTCCCTAGGTGACTGAGCAAATTTTGATGGCTAGGTAACTAGGGTTAAATAATCGAATGGTTGACAAAGGGTTTTAAATCTATAGATGCAAAACTTTCTTTTCAAACATTTCAAAATAAAAAAAATAGTACAAACAAATTTCGAGTGAGATTTTGCATCTTACAATTCAATAATTTTTCTACATGGGTTAATTAATAAAGTTTGTTAGTAAAAGAACTAACTTTCACGCTAGATTCAGGATTAGAATCTTAAGTAGTAATTACTTTATTTCTTGGTTAAAATTAGTCTTACAAAGAACACTTGGTAAATTTGAATTTGTTTTTCTATCGTTTCTTTGTTTCCAGCCCCAACTGATCAGAAATACATGCATTTTTTGTTTACAAAGACATATTTAAAAAAGTGTCAAAATATCAGAATAATTGTTACTGAAATATGTTTAATTAAATTTGTTATTAAACTAGATATAAATAAAAATCAAAGATATTATACTACAATAAGATACACTACTCTCGACATTTTCTATATTAAAAGTGTATTGTGGCGCCATCTGGTTTCAAAAGCGGGAACTAGAATAGGTTTTATTCTAAAGAGAATAAAGATAAAGTTTAGTTTAATGTACCACCAGCTAACTAATCACACCACGGTAAGGTGCATATATTACTATATTTTCTTTGATGTTTAGGAACATTACTTATTGTGTTTGTTCATACACATCACACATCCCATTTTCCATTACATTTCATAAGGATTAGGTACCAGTAAAGAGTAATTTTCCGTCCAGTGACTTCATCAATTTGTGTAGAATACTGTCATATAGATCATCAATTATTATATAAAAATAGCTGCATAAATAACTACAAATTACAAACATTAAATATTTTTCAAGTAATCACGTTATGAAAAATTAAAATACATACTATCATTTTTATTCAAATTGGTAACAATGACCTGTAGGTACACCAGTTAAAATAGAAGTTAAATCTATACTAATAATATCCCTCGTGTGTTTGTTTATTTATTTATTTGGTGTCTGCTTTTACACTATGGGTATTAAACATGAAGAATGTATCTATGATACGCACGGGAATATATTGACTCGATATTAAAATTACCTTGTTTAAATTCAATTTATAAATGTTTTTTATCTATAAAATATATTAGACTATGCAGAAAATTTAAATTTAATAATAACGGGCAATAAATTGTCATTGATGATAGGCCTAACCCATTATTTTTAACGGGAAAGTACACTAGTAATATAAATATAAATATTGAAAAAATTCTTTTGTGATCGATAATGAGAAACCGTCCGATAACCCGAAACGTACCCTATCAGAACGACGTAAGCACAGATCATAAGAAGGCTCTATCGTGAACGTTCTGCCGTCTACCTAGTCAAGGTCAGTCAATTGGACGCAGTATTAGTTACATTGTACTATCATTCTATTTAATCAATTGTATTTACTTTCACCTTTTATTGATATTTCTTCTTATAAATGAAATTAGTTGATAAAATAATTAATGAACATCCCTCTAAAATTTTGGTGATAATTATAATTATTATTCGCCTGCATATAAGTAGAGAGAACATTGATAATGTGAATGAAGTAGTGAGAACATTGATACTGTGAATGAAGTAGAGAGAACATTGATACTGTGAATGAAGTAGAGAGAACATTGATAGTGTGAATGAAGTAGAGAGAACATTGATACTGTGAATGAAGTAGAGAGAACATTGATACTGTGAATGAAGTAGAGAGAACATTGATACTGTGAATGAAGTAGAGAGAACATTGATACTGTGAATGAAGTAGAGAGAACATTGATAATGTGAATGAAGTAGAGAGAACATTGATACTGTGAATGAAGTAGAGAGAACATTGATACTGTGAATGAAGTAGAGAGAACATTGATACTGTGAATGAAGTAGAGAGAACATTGATACTGTGAATGAAGTAGAGAGAACATTGATACTGTGAATGAAGTAGAGAGAACATTGATACTGTGAATGAAGTAGAGAGAACATTGATAGTGTGAATGAAGTAGAGAGAACATTGATACTGTGAATGAAGTAGAGAGAACATTGATAGTGTGAATGAAGTAGAGAGAACATTGATACTGTGAATGAAGTAGAGAGAACATTGATACTGTGAATGAAGTAGAGAGAACATTGATACTGTGAATGAAGTAGAGAGAACATTGATACTGTGAATGAAGTAGAGAGAACATTGATACTGTGAATGAAGTAGAGAGAACATTGATACTGTGAATGAAGTAGAGAGAACATTGATACTGTGAATGAAGTAGAGAGAACATTGATACTGTGAATGAAGTAGAGAGAACATTGATACTGTGAATGAAGTAGAGAGAACATTGATAATGTGAATGAAGTAGAGAGAACATTGATAGTGTGAATGAAGTAGAGAGAACATTGATACTGTTAATGAAGTAAAGAGAACATTGATACTGTGAATGAAGTAGAGAGAACATTGATACTGTGAATGAAGTAGAGAGAACATTGATACTGTGAATGAAGTAGAGAGAACATTGATACTGTGAATGAAGTAGAGAGAACATTGATAATGTGAATGAAGTAGAGAGAACATTGATACTGTGAATGAAGTAGAGAGAACATTGATAATGTGAATGAAGTAGAGAGAACATTGATACTGTGAATGAAGTAGAGAGAACATTGATACTGTGAATGAAGTAGAGAGAACATTGATACTGTGAATGAAGTAGAGAGAACATTGATACTGTGAATGAAGTAGAGAGAACATTGATACTGTGAATGAAGTAGAGAGAACATTGATACTGTGAATGAAGTAGAGAGAACATTGATACTGTGAATGAAGTAGAGAGAACATTGATACTGTGAATGAAGTAGAGAGAACATTGATAATGTGAATGAAGTAGAGAGAACATTGATACTGTGAATGAAGTAGAGAGAACATTGATACTGTGAATGAAGTAGAGAGAACATTGATACTGTGAATGAAATAGAGAGAACATTGATACTGTGAATGAAGTAGAGAGAACATTGATACTGTGAATGAAGTACAGAGAACATTGATACTGTTAATGAAGTAGAGAGAACATTGATACTGTGAATGAAGTAGAGAGAACATTGATACTGTGAATGAAGTAGAGAGAACATTGATAATGTGAATGAAGTAGAGAGAACATTGATACTGTGAATGAAGTAGAGAGAACATTGATAATGTGAATGAAGTAGTGAGAACATTGATACTGTGAATGAAGTAGTGAGAACATTGATACTGTGAATGAAGTAGAGAGAACATTGATAGTGTGAATGAAGTAGAGAGAACATTGATACTGTGAATGAAGTAGAGAGAACATTGATACTGTGAATGAAGTAGAGAGAACATTGATACTGTGAATGAAGTAGAGAGAACATTGATACTGTGAATGAAGTAGAGAGAACATTGATAATGTGAATGAAGTAGAGAGAACATTGATACTGTGAATGAAGTAGAGAGAACATTGATACTGTGAATGAAGTAGAGAGAACATTGATACTGTGAATGAAGTAGAGAGAACATTGATACTGTGAATGAAGTAGAGAGAACATTGATACTGTGAATGAAGTAGAGAGAACATTGATACTGTGAATGAAGTAGAGAGAACATTGATAGTGTGAATGAAGTAGAGAGAACATTGATACTGTGAATGAAGTAGAGAGAACATTGATAGTGTGAATGAAGTAGAGAGAACATTGATACTGTGAATGAAGTAGAGAGAACATTGATACTGTGAATGAAGTAGAGAGAACATTGATACTGTGAATGAAGTAGAGAGAACATTGATACTGTGAATGAAGTAGAGAGAACATTGATACTGTGAATGAAGTAGAGAGAACATTGATACTGTGAATGAAGTAGAGAGAACATTGATACTGTGAATGAAGTAGAGAGAACATTGATACTGTGAATGAAGTAGAGAGAACATTGATACTGTGAATGAAGTAGAGAGAACATTGATAATGTGAATGAAGTAGAGAGAACATTGATAGTGTGAATGAAGTAGAGAGAACATTGATACTGTTAATGAAGTAAAGAGAACATTGATACTGTGAATGAAGTAGAGAGAACATTGATACTGTGAATGAAGTAGAGAGAACATTGATACTGTGAATGAAGTAGAGAGAACATTGATACTGTGAATGAAGTAGAGAGAACATTGATAATGTGAATGAAGTAGAGAGAACATTGATACTGTGAATGAAGTAGAGAGAACATTGATAATGTGAATGAAGTAGAGAGAACATTGATACTGTGAATGAAGTAGAGAGAACATTGATACTGTGAATGAAGTAGAGAGAACATTGATACTGTGAATGAAGTAGAGAGAACATTGATACTGTGAATGAAGTAGAGAGAACATTGATACTGTGAATGAAGTAGAGAGAACATTGATACTGTGAATGAAGTAGAGAGAACATTGATACTGTGAATGAAGTAGAGAGAACATTGATACTGTGAATGAAGTAGAGAGAACATTGATAATGTGAATGAAGTAGAGAGAACATTGATACTGTGAATGAAGTAGAGAGAACATTGATACTGTGAATGAAGTAGAGAGAACATTGATACTGTGAATGAAATAGAGAGAACATTGATACTGTGAATGAAGTAGAGAGAACATTGATACTGTGAATGAAGTACAGAGAACATTGATACTGTTAATGAAGTAGAGAGAACATTGATACTGTGAATGAAGTAGAGAGAACATTGATACTGTGAATGAAGTAGAGAGAACATTGATAATGTGAATGAAGTAGAGAGAACATTGATACTGTGAATGAAGTAGAGAGAACATTGATAATGTGAATGAAGTAGTGAGAACATTGATACTGTGAATGAAGTAGTGAGAACATTGATACTGTGAATGAAGTAGAGAGAACATTGATAGTGTGAATGAAGTAGAGAGAACATTGATACTGTGAATGAAGTAGAGAGAACATTGATACTGTGAATGAAGTAGAGAGAACATTGATACTGTGAATGAAGTAGAGAGAACATTGATACTGTGAATGAAGTAGAGAGAACATTGATAATGTGAATGAAGTAGAGAGAACATTGATACTGTGAATGAAGTAGAGAGAACATTGATACTGTGAATGAAGTAGAGAGAACATTGATACTGTGAATGAAGTAGAGAGAACATTGATACTGTGAATGAAGTAGAGAGAACATTGATACTGTGAATGAAGTAGAGAGAACATTGATACTGTGAATGAAGTAGAGAGAACATTGATAGTGTGAATGAAGTAGAGAGAACATTGATACTGTGAATGAAGTAGAGAGAACATTGATAGTGTGAATGAAGTAGAGAGAACATTGATACTGTGAATGAAGTAGAGAGAACATTGATACTGTGAATGAAGTAGAGAGAACATTGATACTGTGAATGAAGTAGAGAGAACATTGATACTGTGAATGAAGTAGAGAGAACATTGATACTGTGAATGAAGTAGAGAGAACATTGATACTGTGAATGAAGTAGAGAGAACATTGATACTGTGAATGAAGTAGAGAGAACATTGATACTGTGAATGAAGTAGAGAGAACATTGATACTGTGAATGAAGTAGAGAGAACATTGATAATGTGAATGAAGTAGAGAGAACATTGATAGTGTGAATGAAGTAGAGAGAACATTGATACTGTTAATGAAGTAAAGAGAACATTGATACTGTGAATGAAGTAGAGAGAACATTGATACTGTGAATGAAGTAGAGAGAACATTGATACTGTGAATGAAGTAGAGAGAACATTGATACTGTGAATGAAGTAGAGAGAACATTGATAATGTGAATGAAGTAGAGAGAACATTGATACTGTGAATGAAGTAGAGAGAACATTGATAATGTGAATGAAGTAGAGAGAACATTGATACTGTGAATGAAGTAGAGAGAACATTGATACTGTGAATGAAGTAGAGAGAACATTGATACTGTGAATGAAGTAGAGAGAACATTGATACTGTGAATGAAGTAGAGAGAACATTGATACTGTGAATGAAGTAGAGAGAACATTGATACTGTGAATGAAGTAGAGAGAACATTGATACTGTGAATGAAGTAGAGAGAACATTGATACTGTGAATGAAGTAGAGAGAACATTGATAATGTGAATGAAGTAGAGAGAACATTGATACTGTGAATGAAGTAGAGAGAACATTGATACTGTGAATGAAGTAGAGAGAACATTGATACTGTGAATGAAATAGAGAGAACATTGATACTGTGAATGAAGTAGAGAGAACATTGATACTGTGAATGAAGTACAGAGAACATTGATACTGTTAATGAAGTAGAGAGAACATTGATACTGTGAATGAAGTAGAGAGAACATTGATACTGTGAATGAAGTAGAGAGAACATTGATAATGTGAATGAAGTAGAGAGAACATTGATACTGTGAATGAAGTAGAGAGAACATTGATAATGTGAATGAAGTAGTGAGAACATTGATACTGTGAATGAAGTAGTGAGAACATTGATAGTGTGAATGAAGTAGAGAGAACATTGATACTGTGAATGAAGTAGAGAGAACATTGATACTGTGAATGAAGTAGAGAGAACATTGATACTGTGAATGAAGTAGAGAGAACATTGATACTGTGAATGAAGTAGAGAGAACATTGATACTGTGAATGAAGTAGAGAGAACATTGATACTGTGAATGAAGTAGAGAGAACATTGATACTGTGAATGAAGTAGAGAGAACATTGATACTGTGAATGAAGTAGAGAGAACATTGATACTGTGAATGAAGTAGAGAGAACATTGATAATGTGAATGAAGTAGAGAGAACATTGATAGTGTGAATGAAGTAGAGAGAACATTGATACTGTTAATGAAGTAGAGAGAACATTGATACTGTGAATGAAGTAGAGAGAACATTGATACTGTGAATGAAGTAGAGAGAACATTGATAATGTGAATGAAGTAGAGAGAACATTGATACTGTGAATGAAGTAGAGAGAACATTGATAATGTGAATGAAGTAGAGAGAACATTGATACTGTGAATGAAGTAGAGAGAACATTGATAATGTGAATGAAGTAGAGAGAACATTGATACTGTGATTGAAGTAGAGAGAACATTGATACTGTGAATGAAGTAGAGAGAACATTGATACTGTGAATGAAGTAGAGAGAACATTGATACTGTGAATGAAGTAGAGAGAACATTGATACTGTGAATGAAGTAGAGAGAACATTGATACTGTGAATGAAGTAGAGAGAACATTGATAATGTGAATGAAGTAGAGAGAACATTGATACTGTGAATGAAGTAGAGAGAACATTGATACTGTGAATGAAGTAGAAAGAACATTGATACTGTGAATGAAGTAGAGAGAACATTGATACTGTGAATGAAGTAGAGAGAACATTGATACTGTGAATGAAGTAGAGAGAACATTGATACTGTGAATGAAGTACAGAAAACATTGATACTGTGAATGAAGTAGAGAGAACATTGATAATGTGAATGAAGTACAGAGAACATTGATAATGTAAATGAAGTAGAGAGAACATTGATAATGTGAATGAAGTACAGAGAACATTGATACTGTGAATGAAGTAGAGAGAACATTGATACTGTGAATGAAGTAGAGAGAACATTGATAATGTGAATGAAGTAGAGAGAACATTGATACTGTGAATGAAGTAGAGAGAACATTGATACTGTGAATGAAGTAGAGAGAACATTGATACTGTGAATGAAGTAGAGAGAACATTGATACTGTGAATGAAGTAGAGAGAACATTGATAATGTGAATGAAGTAGAGAGAACATTGATACTGTGAATGAAGTAGAGAGAACATTGATACTGTGAATGAAGTAGAGAGAACATTGATACTGTGAATGAAGTAGAGAGAACATTGATACTGTGAATGAAGTAGAGAGAATATTGATACTGTGAATGAAGTAGAGAGAACATTGATAATGTGAATGAAGTAGAGAGAACATTGATAGTGTGAATGAAGTAGAGAGAACATTGATACTGTTAATGAAGTAGAGAGAACATTGATACTGTGAATGAAGTAGAGAGAACATTGATACTGTGAATGAAGTAGAGAGAACATTGATAATGTGAATGAAGTAGAGAGAACATTGATACTGTGAATGAAGTAGAGAGAACATTGATAATGTGAATGAAGTAGAGAGAACATTGATACTGTGAATGAAGTAGAGAGAACATTGATAATGTGAATGAAGTAGAGAGAACATTGATACTGTGATTGAAGTAGAGAGAACATTGATACTGTGAATGAAGTAGAGAGAACATTGATACTGTGAATGAAGTAGAGAGAACATTGATACTGTGAATGAAGTAGAGAGAACATTGATACTGTGAATGAAGTAGAGAGAACATTGATACTGTGAATGAAGTAGAGAGAACATTGATAATGTGAATGAAGTAGAGAGAACATTGATACTGTGAATGAAGTAGAGAGAACATTGATACTGTGAATGAAGTAGAAAGAACATTGATACTGTGAATGAAGTAGAGAGAACATTGATACTGTGAATGGAGTAGAGAGAACATTGATACTGTGAATGAAGTACAGAGAACATTGATACTGTGAATGAAGTACAGAAAACATTGATACTGTGAATGAAGTAGAGAGAACATTGATAATGTGAATGAAGTACAGAGAACATTGATAATGTAAATGAAGTAGAGAGAACATTGATAATGTGAATGAAGTACAGAGAACATTGATACTGTGAATGAAGTAGAGAGAACATTGATAATGTGAATGAAGTAGAGAGAACATTGATTCTGTGAATGAAGTAGAGAGAACATTGATACTGTGAATGAAGTACAGAGAACATTGATACTGTGAATGAAGTAGAGAGAACATTGATACTGTGAATGAAGTACAGAGAACATTGATACTGTGAATGAATTAGAGAGAACATTGATAATGTGAATGAAGTACAGAGAACATTGATAATGTGAATGAAGTACAGAGAACATTGATACTGTGAATGAAGTAGAGAGAACATTGATACTGTGAATGAAGTAGAGAGAACATTGATACTGTGAATGAAGTAGAGAGAACATTGATACTGTGAATGAAGTAGAGAGAACATTGATACTGTGAATGAAGTAGAGAGAACATTGATACTGTGAATGAAGTAGAGAGAACATTGATACTGTGAATGAAGTAGAGAGAACATTGATACTGTGAATGAAGTAGAGAGAACATTGATACTGTGAATGAAGTAGAGACAACATTGATAGTCTATTTCTCCTCTCAGTTCATTCTTTTTATCTCCCTAAAAAGTTTATGTTATTGCCAGGTTCTGATAAGTGTTATCATGGAGGATATCCTTTTCTCTTCTTCAAGCGACACTCATTTAGTAGAGTGATATAAGAAAAGGGTATTTAATATTGCAGAATTACGTTTACACATGTTCAAATGTGGGGGATATTGCTTCATGCCGGTCTCCCATGGTGTAATAACTCTATATTTGTACCCTGGTTCTAGTTCTGTTCATATAATCTGGCCTTTCTAGTCAACTCTTGCAGTGTGTGTGGTTGTGGTAGCTCCTTAGTGATAGTGTCACATTGTTTCGTTCACCCTATGCAGATCTTGAGTGCTGTTAAGCTGTCACATTGTTTCATTCCTGCTAGGCTGTAATTATTTGAGTTAGTTTTTAGTGTTTCGTGTTTCAACGGCTTTGAGCGATAAATTCTGGAGTGTTCTTAAAGGGATCAACTCACATTTCAGTAAATATTTTATTTGTTGATCGATTATTCTTAAATTTGCACAGTACACGTAACTTCTGAAAATAAAAACATTTTGTTCATATGTTTTTTCTATTTTGGACATCAGTTTTTGAGAAAAAGAAAATTTTATAATTTGATTATTGTCGCAAATTTCCAATGAATAGAAATCTATGATAATTTATGCTAGAACAAAAACAAAGACAGTTTTAGAATCCTTAAAACATTTATAACAAAGTGATGGAGGCTGATATTCAATTTTCTTCCTCCTTTTTTCCTATAATCTGTTTTTACTAACTAACTGAAATTGTCCAGATTTTCGTTGTTGAACTGTGATTAATAAATATTGTAAAAATTGAAACTATCTCTCTATCACTCTGTTCGAAATATTTAGACGACTCCAAAACTGTCTTTGTTTTTCTTGTAGTATAGACACTCCTACACTTCTATTCAGTTTTAGGTGGAAACTTCACATTTTACAGCAACCATAACCTACTACTTTGCCAAAAAGCCTAAATTCATAAATAATGGCAAAAAACGTGAACACTCCTCTTTCCCCATTAGGTGGGTTGATGTGCCCTTAGCTTTCAAAACATAAAAGTACACTGCATTACATTTATTCTCCAACCAAAAAATAAATATCCTTATTTTTGACAAACACCCTCCTCCTTTCGGACACCTCCTGTGTGGAGGGGAGGGGGAGGGGGGGGGATTCTAGTGCGCCGATAAAAATTTGGGATATGAAAATCCACTTCCTGAAAACCCTTCTTCAGGAAATAGAATATTATAATTTCCACCAGATTTGATGAGTTGGTCCCTTTAAATGACCAGTCCTAACTATACAGACGACAATCCCTCGGTTAAAGGATCTTACACTACGTACTACTCTACCGTTTGTGTTTTCAGAGATTAAATTATTTTAGATTACGCATTTGCTGAATACCTACAAGAGGTTAAACCAACCAAACAGACTTTAACCACCATCTTGTGCAGTGGAATACTGCTACTACAGGAGCAAACCGGATGAACAATTGAACATTGTTTAACGAAGGTAGATCTCTATATTACTTACTATAT
Organism: Caprella mutica; assembly: GCA_947561585.1. Classification (NCBI taxonomy): domain Eukaryota; kingdom Metazoa; phylum Arthropoda; class Malacostraca; order Amphipoda; family Caprellidae; genus Caprella; species Caprella mutica. The sequence continues at coordinate 141,361 of CANNZV010001507.1, forward strand.
TATTTACATCGATAGTATTTTTTAAATGAGGTTATTAGAAGCAATATTGGTGCAGAAATGAGTTTTAATGACGAATTTATACATGTATATAATATACTACTAAACCAGTGTTTGACCATTAAATGTGGTATAAAACAGTTTGCTAGATATTGGTACTTTTTTAGCTTTACGTTTAATTATTCAAACGTGTTATCCGATTGCTCCACATTTTCCATCTCACACGAACACCAATAATAATTATTATTATTTACCTCTATTGTGCTTATTTTCTCTTCTTTCTTACGTTTCCACAAAAATGTTATTGTTAGTACTCTGTTATTTCAGTTCCATAACTCATTAATTAATGCAAAATATAAAACAAGGTAAATAATTTAAAGATACAGTCAACACGTTTCGCAAATCTAATTTTATAACTGTAATCTATAGGTAAACATTTTTTATGTGTTTACATTAAATGTTTCGATTTAATTAGTTATATTGTATTATAAATTTACACCTTGTTAATAATGTAATAGTGAGAAATAATGTGCACTATATAGCATATTCATATTTTTTAAATACAAAATAAGGAAATTCGTGGACGAAATGTCCTAGAGTCATATCTACACTGATGGTCTGTCTTTCAAAAAGTTAATGAATAAGATAGTGTAAATTAATGCAATGTGTTCACTAATATATATTGCCTAATGTTCTTTTTAAAATATTATTAACCACCACAGATATGTAGTGCAGTTGTATAGAATTTCAATATAATTTCCTGATTTTAACTAGAATCTTCAACAATGGAAAACATATACCGTAGAAGTGCAATATTGTATAAATAACATACGTTCTTCTTCATGAATATGCTTAATACTATGGAACCTATTTTTCAACCTTCTCTTATTTTATCCTTAATAAATATTAATTAGGGTGCCCTAAAAGCCTGTTACAGAGCTGCAAAGGGCCATGAACACTTTTTTATACATTGTCATAAATATAGTAATATTGCCATAGAAACTGTTTTAAATAATCGTAGATTCTGTATTTTGATGCCTGTTCTTTCTGTAATTTGTGTTCGTGAATAAATTGTTTCATAATATTATATAGGTCGGACGGGGTATCACTGCGCATACCATTTTTATGGGGTATCACTCCGCACCCCATATAATTTAAAAAAAACTCGTTTTAGCATCAATCTGATTGCACCATCATTTCAAGCATTTTCTTCTCTCCCATCATGACGCACCATTATCCTATTAATATTTCTAGAGTTAAGTTGCGATGAATGTGGAGCTCTCAAAACTATCTGAAAAAAGTTTACGCTGGTGATTTTTAAATCCTACAAACTCTCCAAAAACTCTAGAACAGAGATATAGATAATCATATTGTATTAACATGTTAACACAAACAATAACAGTTACATTATGTCAAATTTTCAACTTCTCTGTTTTAATGGTTTTCCCGCCGCAACCCTGCGCAGTGATACCCCAGATGATTTAGAGTAGAGTAGAGGGGTATCACTGCCCATCATTAATAACAATATTATGAGTTCTTAGCTCTTAATAGAGGCTTACATATTGAATAAGGTGTTATTTAATTATACTATTGACTAACAATAAACATACGATCGTAGTATTTATGCAACTTGATGTGGGGGTATTAAAATAGGGAGAGGGGGTATTTAGGGAGGGGGGGGTGAGAGGTTATTGAAGCAAATATTGATTAACAGTGAATCTGCGATCGAATTATATTACTTGATATAAGTAGTGCGTAAACTTTAAGAGTTAAATCTATTGTAGATTCATTAAATATGTCTTTGAAAGATAAGGGACAGTAAGATTGGGGAGAGGGCATGTAGAGAGGGAAACACAGACATTTAGATGGGGACTGGGGGATTTAGACGGAAGAGAGGGGGTAGATGGTGGAGAGAGAAAATTTAGATGGGGAATTTAGATGGGAAGAGAGAGAGAGAGATTTCGATGAGAGGAGAGGGCAATTTAGATAGGAGGAGAGGGTGATTTAGATGGGAAGAGAGGGTGATTTAGATGGGAAGAGAGGGTGATTTAGATGGGAGGAGAGGGATTTTAGATGGTAAAGAAGGAGGTTTAGATAGAGAGGAGAAGGAGTATTAAAATGGGGTGAGGAAGTATTTAAGGTGGGGCAGATTAGTGCTAGGTATATTTATGCAATGCACAGTAATACCCCTTCATGTGCGCAGTGATACCCCTATACACTCACTAAAAGTTGCGCACGAATAATTTACAATAAGTATTATATTCATTTAGGTATTATTTCTTAATTAGCTAAGAACCATCCTCATTCATGACCATTTCATCACGAGAAAAAGAGTTTCTCTAGTACCTTTAGTTTTTGAGTAAATACAGAGTTTGTGGGATTGTGCGCAGTGATACCCCTTCCGACCCTACATAGTCTAAAAATGGGGATCCGTAGAATTTATCGAAAACAAATCATCGAATGGAAAATTGATCAAATGGAAAACTGATCAAATGGAAAACTGATCAAATGGAAAATTGATCAAATGGAAAACTGATCAAATGGAAAACTGATCAAATGGAAAACTGATCAAATGGAAAACTGATCAAATGGAAAATTGATCAAATGGAAAACTGACCAAATGGAAAACTGATCAAATGGAAAACTGATCAAATGGAAAATTGATCAAATGGAAAATTGATCAAATGGAAAATTGATCAAATGGAAAATTGATCATATGGAAAATTAATCAAATGGAAAACTGATCAAATGGAAAACTGATCAAATGGAAAATTGATCAAATGGAAAACTGATCAAATGGAAAACTGATCAAATGGAAAACTGATCAAATGGAAAATTGATCAAATGGAAAATTGATCAAATGGAAAATTGATCAAATGGAAAATTGATCATATGGAAAATTAATCAAATGGAAAACTGATCAAATGGAAAACTGATCAAATGGAAAATTGATCAAATGGAGAATAAATCGAATGGAGAATATATTGAATGGAGAATAAATTGAATGGAGAATTAATTGAATGGAGAATAAATTGAATGGAGAATAAATTGAATGGAGAACAAATTGAATGGAGAATAAATTGAATGGAGAATAAATCGAAAGAAAATAAATGATCGAATGGTGAACAGATTGCATCAAATTGATCCCCAAGGAAAATAGGTCGATTTAATAAACTAATCAGCTGATGATAACTAAAGCATGGACTTTCACAGAAATAAACATGTAATATATCACTATTTGTAAATATAGTCGCCATGATTTATATATAATAAAACCATTATTTTAATCAGCTGTTCAACTCTACCAAAGAATTACATGCTTTGGAATTTGTTATCATTTGGAGACTCTTATTTCTCATGGTTATATGAGATTGTAAATAACTTTAAAATGAAGGTAAATAAAATTACTAATTAATTAAATCCATTTGTATTGAAATATAATCATAAATTATATACTAATAATATTTTTATTAGTTAAGAATATGTATTGTAGTATTTCTGTGTCTCCATTGTTTTGTTCAAACTAATTTGAATCCATAAAATAAAAAACAATTGAATAATGAGTACGGCAATAACGTGTTGAAGACATCGTTTGAAAGTAACTTGCATTTAAAATTCTTGTTATTGAAAACTATACAGTGCAAAAAACCTAAAATTAGAGACTTGAAAATATTCTGCAACTTTATTTCTGTTGTACACAATCTTTCCTTGTAATAAGTATAGCTGTTAGACCTATTATCGATCTATTAGCTTTGCCATCAATTGTTCTGCGATCAGTTTTACGTTCAGTCAATTATCCATTCGATCAATTATCCGTTCTGTCAATTTTCCGTTCGGTCAATTATCCGTTCGATCAATTATCTATTCGATCAATTATCCGTTCGGTCAATTATCCATTCGATCAGTTATCCGTTCAGTCAATTATTCATTCGATCAATTATCCGTTCGGTCAATTATCCGTTCGGTCAATTATCCATTCGGTCAATTATCCGTTCAGTCAATTATCCATTCGATCAATTATCCGTTCGGTCAATTATCTGTTCGGTCAATTATCCATTCGATCAATTATCCGTTCGGTTAATTGTCCGTTCGGTCAATTACCCGTTCGGTCAATTATCCGTTCGATCAATTATCCATTCGATCAATTATCTGTCCGGTTAATTGTCTGTTCGGACATTTATAAATTCGGTCAATTATCCGTTCGGTTAATTGTCCGTTCGGTAAATTATCCGTACGGTAAATTATCCATACGATCAAATATCCGTTCGATCAATTATCCATTCGATCAATTATCCGTCCGGTTAATTGTCTGCTCGGATATTTATAAATTCGGTTATTTGTCCGTTCGGTCAATTTACCATTCGGTCAATTCCCTCATTTTTTCTATTCTGAATTTAATCACTCAGTTCTTCTTTACTTCCCGAGATAACTAAATTACAGAATATTTTCTACCTAACTTTAAACTCAGTAGGCACTTACGCTTACAAATCTACCTACAATTTCTAACTAGCTATCTCGCCATTTACTGACAGTTGTTTGTATGTACGTTTGTCTACCAACATCCAAACCGTCAACCGTTACTACCGTGAATCATAAGTACCTACATACTTAAACCTCACGGATAGTGTGTAATCTGTGTATACATACCGTGATTAATAAGTACCTAGTCCATAAGTACCTAGTCCATAAGTACCTAGTCCATAAGTACCTAGTCCATAAGTACCTAGTCCATAAGTACCTAGTCCATAAGTAACTAGTCCATAAGTACCTAGTCCATAAGTACCTAATCCATAAGTACCTAGTCCATAAGTACCTAGTCCTTAAGTACCTAGTCCATAAGTACCTAGTCCATAAGTACCTAGTCCATAAGTAACTAGTCCATAAGTAACTAGTCCATAAGTACCTAGTCCATAAGTACCTAGTCCATAAGTACCTAGTCCATAAGTACCTAGTCCATAAGTAACTAGTCCATAAGTAACTAGTCCATAAGTAACTAGTCCATAAGTAACTAGTCCATAAGTAACTAGTCCTCAAGTAACTAGTGCACTCTACATAATAGTGAGCATAATCTGTCTCTACTAGTAGTGACTGTGTAGTGTCTATGACTCTCCTACAGTCTAAGTACAGTCTGGCGACTCTAAAGGTCAGGGAGTAGGTATGTTTTCCGGTTCATACATACAATCTATTCCTACCGACTCGTTTCTTTGGGTAAAATGGTGTGAAATTTGATTTAAAACTAGTAATTTATAAGTATTCTATTTCTACTTTATATCAAATGTTGTTCCGATTTCTCCGCATTATCTTCTATATCTAGTACAAGGTAAAACTTATTATGAAAATATCTATTGATTTCTGAGAAATATTTGCTACTCAACATTTATGCTTTTTAAAATGATTTTACTTCATAATTCTCTGAGTACAATTCGAATGTTTGTGAATGAGAAAAATATAAATTAAATATATGTATACTTTTTACAACACTATTTATTTGATTGCATAAGAAATATCATGTGAATGTAATTTAACAGTAATGAGCTGGGCGTTGGCTATAATTATTGAAGTACATAGAATTAGCAATGTTCACAGAAATGTTATCAATAGGATCAGAAGTAGGGGGAGGAATCTCAGAATTTAAAGTTTTCAATCATCGAATCATTATAAAGAGGCAAAAATTTTGCTGCTTCCTCTGACACACTTTCGTCAGCTGCTTTATCAGTCTCCTCTTCGTCCTACCTTATTTCTAATATTAACTTGGAGGTTCGATTTGAGACTCCGAACTGAAAGGTTGTAAACGAAGATTGTCCTCTTGATGAGCACAACACTCGGCTAGATCTATAAAGTTCTGAAAAATCTATCAAATTACGCATTGAAATTACATTACCTGTTTTCCCTGACAGTAATTTACGAATAGGTACTATTATACCTATCTATTTTGTTCTAAATTCACCTCTAGCCAATATCCTCGAGTATATTGCTTTCCACCAAATCTAACTCACCACATATTGCCGGCTTTCTTCACTACTACTAGATAAGTAGTGCAAGATAAGCCGGGCAATTTTTTTTTTCTTCTATATACTATATTTATTAACATTTGGTTGGAATTTAGCTTAGCAGTAGTGAACTAAGGAACTTTATTACTTAACTTTTTTTTTACTATAGGTAGATTGTGAATATACAAGTAGGTAGCTGTTTGTGTTTGATATCTAGATAGCCTAAGTCTTGAGATAGATAGGTATCTAATTTAATTACAAATTAGTTAGTTATTTTATAAAACTGTTATAGGCCTTAGACCAAAGTCTAATTAATTAGTGTTGGTGTCAAAAATGACTGAATCTCTGCCTAAAACTTCCATCTTGGATGTTGAAGATGAAATTCTGGCCTTTGGAACTCCAACCCAAAATGTAGTTGTGGATTCTCATTCTAAGACCAAAGAATTGGGCTTCGAAGGATTTGAAAATGATAATTATGATAGAATACCTGAAACCCAGTTGGACTTAGACTCTGAAATTCTGAATAACAATGTGCCTCCGCATAGAATTCCTGATTTACATGTTAATATCTCTCAGTCTAATGACTGTGACTCTAATCCAGAATTTCAAGGAAGAATGCCTGTGCCTCCAATGAACAATACCCTTAGGAGCATTGGACAAAAGACAGTATTTCTATTGCGAAATGTTGACCCAAAAAATAGGGAGATGATTAATAATCCTATCAAATTTTGCAAAGAATTTGAGATGAGCCCTTTCAAAAAGTTTGAAACAAATGTCCGAACTAATCTGAAAATGAATCTGATTACCATTGAAATTGAAAAAATGTCTAGGTCAGATATTGATTCTCTGACAAAAATAAATAAATTGGGTAATTGGAATGTTACATGTACACTTGCTTCTCATAACAGATTTAAATATGGGGTTATATCTCCAATCAGTTGTGAAATCTCAAAAGAAGAAATCCAAGAATACATGATTGTCAGAAATAGCAGTGCTAAACTGATAAACCTAGAAAGATTGAAAAGAAGAGATGAGAATAATGGTTGGATTGATTCTGCATCAGTTAAGCTGACATTTGAAACAGAGACTTTGCCTTCCTCTGTGACTATTGGCCATAGCTTCTATAAGGTTAGAGCTTTTGTGGAAGAGCCTAGAAGATGCTTTAATTGTCAGAGAGTGGGTCATTTTGCACGAAGCTGCAAAAGCCCAACTAAATGCAGACTTTGTGCTGAAGATCATAAAGAGGAAAGCTGTAACAAGAGTCCAGAACAATACAAATGTGCTAACTGTAATGGTAGACATGTAGCTAACACCAAAGAATGCAGTTACTATAACACGGCAAGACAAATTGAAGCAGTTCGTGCAAATAGCGCTATACCATATGCACAAGCCAGATCTCAAGTACTTGACAAAGGTACTAAACAGATCCAGGGTATTATGAACAGAAATCAGAAAAATGATCTTACTCAAAACAGAGAG
>CANNZV010001508.1:0-148770 GCA_947561585.1 Caprella mutica
CAAGCAAAAAACCCTTGGTGCAAAAACCCCCGGTCAATATGAATAGCCTAATTCAATTTTATTAATTTTCATTAATTTTTTATCAATAAAATTACTATATGATAAAAATATAAAGAGATATAGTGCACCTATGGTTAGCGGTTCGGCCAGGTTTGATAGTGATAAAATGTATATCGTACTTTTTTTTACTATAAAATAGGTATTGGGTATACCTTATTTTGCAAAAAAAAATTGTCATATTTTCGAAGAAATTGTAATAATTATTGGTTCGCATTGAATAATGTTTAGTATATTAATAAAAATGAATTATGCTATTTATATAGACCGGGTTTTTTTTTTGCACCAGGGTTTTTTTGCTTGTTTTTTTTTTGTCCGGGGGTATTTGTTCAGGGGGCTTATTGCACGGAGGGTTTTTGCCCGGTGGGTATTTTGCACGGGTGGGGGGGGGGGAGGGGGGTTGACCGCGGGTTATTGTCCTGGAGTCGATCAGATCATCATCAGGAAGAATTGATATTTTTCAATTTATGTATTTAGCCGTTTTGCTGACTTAAAAAAAAACTTTTTAAAAACTGACTTTTTTTAACTTTAAAGTCAATATACCACAATTCGGTGACAATGATTGCAAAATTTATTTTAAAATAAGTGTAATTTATTTATTTCATGGTTAACAAATCTTGGTTTCGTTATGAACAGAAATTTTCCAACAAATTTATGAAAATTTAAACATATGTTCACTATCTTAAACATTATTTTTAGGGTACTATAATGTCTAATAAAAAAAATTGTTTCATTTCCCAATGCTAAGCTCATGTTAAGTTCCCATAGCAATTTTGAATATACTGTAATTTCCAAAGTACATATTGTCATATTTACAATTGTTACTAAGAATTAACCAACTGAGTCCCTTTTATTTCAGTGAGTACCATTCCAATTACCATGAATATTTTTTTAATGTTCCAATTACTTGAATAAACACACGTATGGCCAATCATCTGATATCAAATAAACCTAATTTACCGTGCATATGTGAAAATGTACCAACTGTATTTCTTATGATTGGCCAAGAGTCTATAATTCTCCTAACAATTCGTGTGATACAATTGATAATATTCTTACTGCTTCATGCAACCTTTTTTAAAATATATATTAATATATGTAAAGTTTTATACTTTTTTCCTTTTTATTTAGAACTAGTTTTAATAACTTTGTTTTGAATAGTTTTAACTTGCGATGTGTATTTATTTTTTAATTAGTTATCTTTATTTTGTATTCAACTGATACTAATTTGACGTCAACTAATATTTATCATTAAAAACTTTATAACTGAACAAAAATCGACTATGTATTGAATAACGAGAATAAGAATTAGTTAACGATCGTCTTCTTCTGCTGTTTTAAAATGAACTACTTAGAAATATTTATTTTTTTCATTTGTTAATGTTAGCATAACTACTTTTCATATTTATAAATTTTTAAATAATGCCTCTATTCTATAAAAAATAATTAATATATTTATTATACTTCATCTTTTTACAATTTCGAATAATTCTCATATCACTTATAATTAAGTATTTATACTTTAAACTTTGTCTAATTATATCTAATGACTTACTAACTAAATAAGTTGTTTATTCAAATTAATTCAACTTCATCATCACATTGCATGACACCATTGTATGACTAATCTATTAATACATATTTGAAGAGCATCATTCTTTACTATAAATAGACATCTTTCATGTTCTAAACTGAAATAGTTTTGTTTATTTGAATTATTAATATAGTTTCTGTTAGAAAATTATTGATTAATTCACAGGACAGTAAGGAATACCTACAAAAAATACAAATGAAGAAGATCAGATAGAATAGAATTATATAATTTTATATGCAATTACCACATATTTTATCGGTGTTGCTATATTAGAAAAACAAAATTTATTTTAGTTGTGAATATCCAAACTCGTAAAGACTGGACGATTTTACGACCCAATTTCCACTCGTGAACGACATCAATAAATCGCACACCTTATATCCTGATTTTTAATTCGTGTGCAAACGACTAAATTGAAAAACTTGAAAATATCATCGGTGGGAAGAAACTGAAACTACCATGTCAAAATGACTTCACCGAAAAACTTTTGTAATAAGGAAGATAGGAGACAAGTCCGTCTCCCGAGATACGCTGGTGTCTGCGAAAGTTGGGTGAGACATGAAATTATGGGAGAAATGAAGCCCAAATGACAGCCATTCGACCACAGTTTGCGCTTGCATTTTTATCAGCCATAGAATTACGGGCCGTTCAATCTATGAATGGATATTCAAATCCATAACTGTCACAATTTCTTTCATTTCCAGTGTATGAAAAGTCCAGAGTATACGTAAGTGAAAGGGCAATTCATGATAAAAAATTGAAGTCATTGCATAAAAATATATAGTACATAGGGAAGAACCGGGTGAGTTCGTACAGCGGGTGAATCCGTAAAGGGCCATAACTCAACACCTGTCATGTTCTAACCCGTTGAAATTTTAGTGATCCTATACATTGAATAACAATCAATTTGAAATAAGTTTCAGCGCGTGACGATGTAGTATGTTCCTTCGGTGAGAGATCAAATATTTTCAGCACTAAAATTTTATTTTCTCACTACTTGAGCTAAGCCATAGCAATTACAATTTTCTATCTAAAAACTTTATATAGAATACTAGTATTCATTAGGATATTCTCTACGTATATAAACGTTAATATTTAGTTAAAACTACACCAATTTGAAAATAAAATTGCGATGTGGGTGTCATCATACAAATTTGTACGGGCACATCCTCCTATGAACGGTTTTACCCCATTATGCACGAATTCACCTCTATATTTATTTTAATATATATGCCTCTGTTATATAGACGTAAAAGAAAGATACAGTATTTTTCCTGTGATGTTTAACAGGTATATAACGTCTGAAAAAATGGAAAATCAGTACGTAAAGCTGCTAAATTTTATGATGTTCCTCCGACGACGCTGTCAGATGCCACAAAGAGATCCAGAAATGGTTCAGAATTTGATGAGCATATAAATTAGTAAAGAAAGTTTTAACCAGCGAAGTAGTATAGGATGGCGCTTTTCCAGAATATGCTGAGAATAGTTCAAATCATTATTCTCGCAACCAAGTAGAAAATGCGCCATCCACCGAGCGTTCTCCTACTTCACCATCCATCGTGCCTGATCTTACTTCACCATACACTGAGCCTGCTCGTACTTCACCCGCCACCGAGCCTGCTCCTACTTCACCATCCACCGAGGCTGCTCCTACTTCACCATCCACCGAGCTTGCTCCCGCTTCACCATCCACCGAGCTTGCTCCTGCTTCACCATCCACAGAGCCTGCTCCTACTTCTACCGGTACCGAGGCTTCTCCTTTTTCACAAGACACCGAGTCTACTCTTACTTCACTTGCCACCGAGCCTTCTCCTACTTCATCATTCACCGAGCCTGCTTTTACTTCACCATCCCTCTAGATTGAATGTTTCATTTTAAGGAACAACTTTTGAAAACATTTGGCCATTCCCAAAGGCTCCTCTTAGAAAGAGCAATAGTAGAGGCAGATAACCAAGAAGGTCAATAACAACTGATACTCTAGAAAAAGAGTTACCGGAAGAGAAACAAATTTCAAGAAAGAAAAACTCAAATTCACCAGTTACAAAGCGTTTAGGCATACGATGGAAATTGACGCTTTAAAACAGGGATGGGAAGAAGTTTCTTTCCGAGTGCCTCAGATATAAATTTAGGTGCTACGAAATATTTCCTTCGTATTCTGTCATAGAAAATTAAATTTAATGATATACTTAGTTTTTTGTATAGTTATTTCTTCACAAAAGGAGACAAAATTAAAATTGCACCATAGGAGGTAAAATTATAAATAAAATTAACAAACATTTGCTTATTATAGGAACGCATTTTTATCAAAATTAACATATTCGAATTAATTAAATCATCATGTGTAAAAGATAACTATTTATTCAGGTGATTCTTCCTGATTCTTCTCTAATGAAGAATAATTTGGTACCCAAAGTAAGTAAAGTATTGAGATATGATAACGGACATGTGACATTTTTTTTTTCTTATATCCACATTGTCACAATATAAAATAGTAAATTAGCAGGATATACTTATTATAACATACTATAAACAGGTAAGTTGCAAATATATTAACTGACAACTGCAATCACATACGAAACCTGAATATAACGAATAAATATTTAAAATAGTTATCGATAAATTAAATAATTTTCTCTTAATGAACTTTTCTTTCAACTCAATAGGGGATAACTTTTGATAATTTGTATATATTAGGTGGGCACCAGTGCCACCTGAGTGCCAGAAACAGCACTGAGTGCCACAATTGCTCTATAATCTAGTTCGGAAGACATCGGTGATGAAGCCTTTTGTAATTTTTTGTTATCTCAAAAGGTCTTTACTCAATAGTAAGGAATTCAAGGGTTTTATAATATTTTCCTTAAAATAAATTAAATTCTTACTGAATTTCCCCCCCCCCCTTTTTAGTAATGTAAGGAGTGATACTCCGCTTGTGAGTGAGTTCGTACACGCGAATATATCTCATTAAAATCGAAATTAAGAGAGAACCATAAGGGTTTAGCTAATTTAATTTGTAGTTATGAGCAGATATACGCCCGTTATTGTTAAATATATTGCGACTTTTCCTTTTAATCTGAAACTTTTCTGGTTGAAGTGTTTACGTATGGCAACACTGCCACCGGCTCTTCATTTGAATCTTTTCACTATTTTATGTGTTATTCCATTTAAAGTGTTTATTTGGTGTCCCACGCTATTAGCTTTTGTACACAAAATTCACAATGGGACGTGCTAGAGGCCTTACTGATGCGGAAAAGGCCAAAATAGTGAAATAAATGGCTAAAAGAACGCCTATTAAAGATATTGCTGCTTCAATAGGCCGCCATGTTGACACAGTAAAGCGCTATCTCGCGGACCCGTCGCCAAGGAAAAAACGCTCGGACTCTGGCGTTCTGAAGACAGCTAGCACTCGGGATCTCCGTAATGTGAAGAGATTAATGTCAAAAACCCCAGGACTGACCTCTAAAGAAATTTTCAACCAAGCAAATCTTCCTGAAGTTTCGAAAACAACAAGATGTCGGTTGCTGAGAATAATGGGCAAGAGTGTTGCAGCTGAAAAACGACCTCCTCTGTCGGCCAGGCACAAAGATTCACGTTTGAAATGGGCTCGAGCGCACATGAAGACCAACATGCAGATGGTACTATTCACCGATGAATCCAGGGCGACTCTGGATGGGCCGGACGGTTGGGGAAAAGGTTGGGTTGCAAATGGCCAAGAACGCCATACTCGTTTACGTCGCCAACAGGTGGGAGGAGGCGTTATGATTTGGGCGGGTATTATTGGAGATGAACTTGTTGGTCCTGTGCGGGTGTCTGATGGTGTCAAAATAACATCCCAGGCGTACTGTCAACTCCTTGACTCCGTTTTGCTTCCATGGCTGGATGATGTCCCATTGGCGATGCGTAACAGGTTGATATTTCAACACGATAATGCCCCCTCTCACTCGGCAAAAGCGACTCAAGCATTCTTGGCATCGATGGGAATTAAAGGTAATCGTTTGATGGTCTGGCCGGCATGTTCGCCCGATCTGAATCCTATCGAAAATTTGTGGGGGCTTCTGAACAGGCAATTTACAAGGATGGCACGCAGTACACATCTAAAGAAGACTTATGAAATGCTATAAAGACATCTGCAAGCACCATTCCTCGTTCTGAAAATAAAAAATTAACAGAATCTGTCGACAAGAGGATTGAATTGGTTCTCCAGAAGAAAGGTTCTTATGTAAAATATTAAATACCAAATCCATTATTTCAATATAAACTAAGACTTTATTTACATAAATAAACCTTTTATAGTCATATTATTTTATTATAAACCTTTTTTGATGATGATAATTAATAAAATTCAATAAAAAGCTATTATCGTGGCACAGCTTAAAACCCCCTAAAATATTTAAAATATATATAAAAAATAAACAACGCAATAAAATTACCTGAGAACTTCTGAAAAAGTTCCAGGTCGGGTCGCAAACATACCATGAAAACAGTGCCGCTCTAACAGTAATAATTTTCATTTTAGGTTTCGCAAAATGTGTTTTAAGCTATTATCGTGGCACGGGCTGTATACCTATAGATTCGATTGTGAGTTAGAACGAACTTGAATCCCGAAAAAGTTAGATTATATAAGCCTTGAAAGGAAAAATGTAAGAACTCACCCGGTTCTCCCATACACATTATATAATAAAACAAAATAAAGTATCTTGTAGATGAATTGTCCGCAGACGAAAGGTCCGTGGACGAACTAGAGTAACTACATATAGTACTGTACTGTTACTACATAGTACGTATTGTAACTATATAGTAACTATCAATGAAAATAGTTTTTAAAATAAACATATATGATTCAATGAGCTTACTATTAATTTGATATTAAGAATATTTAGATTTCTCAAGATTATCATGCTATATTGATTTCAATTAACAATATTATAATGAAAAGTGCAAAAACCAGGCAATGCCAATAATAATGATGACAAAATGTATAATCATTTAATTTTGTAAAATTAATTGATAGAAATATATAAAGCATATACAAAGTGGATGATACATAATTCGTGATATTTGATGGATGGGTCACTCTAGAAAATATATATTGCTTGAGTAATAGAATATGTTTTTCGAAATTGAAAATAGCATTTTGTATATATCACAAAAAAAAAGTAATTATGGAAATTAAATCAATTGATTCATTTTTATTCCTGCGTTAAATGAGCAACTGGAACAATCTACCGGAGTTGTTTACTGTTAACAGATTGTAATGACCTTATATGTATTAAATGGTTATTGTTCTGTAGAATAATTGATTAATTATAGCTCTCTCAATTTAAATACAAATAGACGATACATGTAGCTAATGAGTACTTTTCTCAAATTCATTAACTGTCGCGGTATTACGTAACCGAAATTTTTATTTTTGATGTTCATTCTTACAACATTCTGATACCTTCTGTTTTTTCTCGTTTTTTTTTTTATTAAATTCGCCATATGCTCATAAAGTCTTCTGCATCCAAAGCGAACAGACGTACATTCAAAAGCTCTCTAACCTTACAGTTCAAAATCATTGCGCAAAGAAGTAATTCTATTTAAAGATATAAAACCTATTTTATATTATGAAATCTCTAAATGAAATCTCCAAATGTAAATTGCTATTTATACTTAAAATATTGTTTGACAAGAGAGTTTCATGAATTCTTTATAAAACCTGTTCACATGTAGTTATTCACTGTAAATTAAAGTCTAATTTCTAATATAATTTTTGTCAGATCACTAATTATACCGCTGATGACCGAAAAAGAAGTTTTTCTACTCCTTTAAACTTATTAGTGCGATTAAAATCGCAACATTAACTGCAATATGTAATCTAAAGAAGTCTTAGAGGAAATTGCCAATGCTCCCTATACACTATAAAGTTGTTTCAAGCTCTACTCTTATAGGGTCAGTATTATTACAACTAATACATATCCGCTTCTATACTGCTATTGATGTGATTGATGAATGGGGAGGGGGGGGGGGGTGCACGTATGCCTCGAATGTTAACATAACATGACTAGTAGAGAAATAATTGATACGAGGCAAGGATATGATACAGCTTTTCACGATCATCTAATTGAAAGACATCAAAATATTTCATTCAAAGAGAGTACTTTTTTGATTGTTCAAGAAAGGTAGAACACTGGCACTGGTTTAATTTCATCATTTAAAATATATGAGAAAATATTTATGAGAATGCTGTATTTTTAAGATCCGAAGATTTTTACAATTGAAGGGCTTACAATTACAGAAAAGATAAAATTAATAGAAAAAAAAAACTAAAGAAATCTCACAAAACAAAGTGAACCAAACAACATGAACCAAATCAATAATGGAATCATTTGAATGCTAAATATTTCGACTACATTGTATATAATTGTGCTAAAAAATCACTTCGGTGAGGACATATTCTGAACTTTCCGGCAAAACACTGCCAAATCTAAAAGTTAAGTCGAAAGATATGTGCCATCCATACTCCATGTATTCGAATGCTATGAAAAGTTTAGATATAGAAATAAGTCACAAGATGTCCTGAAATCTATAAGATTAAAGCAGAATAGTAATTGTTGTAAACTATAAATCATTATTTTGATCAGTATTTTTCATGTAATTGAACAATACATGGCATAATTTACACAGACTCAGTTTATATTAGTCAGTTTTTCAATGAGTTCAATACTAAATAAGTTTGATTCAGATAAAGAAATGAAACAGAAGAAAAAATACTCAACTTTTTCATAACATTATCCTAAAGACAATAAATAAATTGTAACTAAATATAGCAAATGAATTGCGGAATGGGTAAGTTAGCTCAGTAAATAGAGAACAAATACAGCCTGATGCAGCTGATTGCTATAAAAGAAGAGCTGGAAAATTTATAGGAGACAGGAAATGTTCAATAAATTTATTGGAGCTCATCAGAAAAGATAGAGCTAACATATTCCTAAAAAGCTTTAGGATGCCCTGCATTTCCGGCTAATTAAATTGCTGAGATAGGGTTTGGATGCGAAGAAAAATGGTAATTTGACAAGTCCTAACTGGATAAACCCTGAAGAAAGAACATTAAATTTCATGAAGTTTTCTTTTTTTTCGTATCTGAAAAGTGGTTCAGCCTTGCAAGCAGTAAATTATGTTGTGAAAATGGTCATGGATATAGTGTACGTCGTAATTTATATTCCAAATGGAAAAAGGTACGAATAAAATAACATCTAAAATTTCTTCAATATGGCTATTTTTTCTGCTTTACTCCTATTTTTTTATCATTGTGAATTATACATAAATAAAAAGTCTATACGAATTGTATTTAGGTATCCGATTTATGTTATTGGTAAACTGAATTATGAAACCGGTTTGAAAGCAATCTCAAGTTACTGGCTTGATAACGTATCAAATAAAAATAAGTGCTTTTATAGCCATAGTATGTCGAGCTACAATGGAAAGTCCAATAAACCATCTTTTTATTCTTTTATCTATCATTACAATCCTGTATTTGACATGACAGTTCTGTAAGTGGCTGGTAGGTAAGATAGCGACTGAGCACATCAAACACAATGAAATATAATCGAGTTAATTTGTATAATCTCTTATAATGAGACTGGAGTATTTTCGAAAGTGGCTCCATGATAATAATCATTCAGAGCAGATCCCTTGAGCCGTAATATTTATAAAATATGTGACGGCCGAAAAAACGCTAATGGTTCGTGTAAAACATATAATAATTATTTAATATTCAAACAATTTTGCTGCTATATTTCTATAATATACACTACAACATATCGTAAAAACAAAAAGTAACCACACCACACTATTGCTTTGATCCAAACATTTTATTGGATAGAATTTTTCAAAACTATCTAGGTATGTCAACATAAGAACCAATAAATGATATATAACTGCATAAGGACAAACATCTCAACGATAAAATTTCAGTCACTAACATAGTACTTCCAATTTAAATACAACACTGTATGAAAGGAAGGACAAGAGCTTCATATGCATAAATATTGACCTACATGATCATATGAACAGTTATAATCTATATGGATGATATGTGTGGTATTATTATATTTAGGTTGAAGGAAATTGGCTTTTGCAGATTAAATATATTCGATAAATACAGACTCAATATTTAACACTTGGGTTTCCTTTTATACAACTCGATAAACTAGTTACGTCACCTATAAATCAGATAAAATCATTAGATACAGGTTTGGCTTACATTGTATGATATCCTTCAATATGGATAATGAAATAGGGTAAATTAATGAAATGTATATTTCATTAACATCATATATCTTCTAATAATAAAATATATTTGCATGAAACATTAATTTTTCTTACGAATATTTCTCTTCTGTGCTTGTAGATATTATTTTTTTTTAGATATTTTGTTTATTTGTGTGTATTCAGCAGCAGATGAGACTCAGAGATTCTCTGCAATTACAATTAGGAGTCCCTTGAGGGAATTAGAAGAAAGAAACAGAGGCGCTGATTTGAACCAACACCAAACGATGTGTTAGTCCAATCAGAGCACAGTAGGTCTTGGAATGGAAAATGAAATGTCACATGAACACTTATTTATATGAATTTTGAATAATTATTAACATAGTCAATCAAAATTAACAGAGATTCGAAAATTAATTACTTCAACAGAAAACATGGTTTAAATATTAAAATAAATATGTTTGCTTAAAGTTGCATTGATGTTTAAATTGTTTACATATTTAACATTTTTTGTCTTATACACATTCAGAAGGTTTTTCAATAATTGTTTTTAATATAAACTCAATAAATTAGTACTTATTTAACATTATTTCTGATATTGATTCTTGATTAATTATGCATGAGTTTCAAAAAGAATTTCGGCATGGTGTGTTTATAGATATCTGTGAGCTCCATCAGCAGGAATTACCGCCATACATGACACACGTGGTTCATTCCCACGAATGAAATGGGGACCTCACATTATATCGTCGAGGCAGATTTGGGGCCATACATATTGTTGTTAGTAGGTTGGCATGTTAAAAGCTACTCAAATCCTAATTGAGTTAGTGACTTAGCATGGAGGCTATAAAAAAAATTCTTCGTTAAATCTTAATAGAGCATTTCTTCATTGTAACCCTCTTATCTTTTATAAAAGGACTTAATTAGTTGCAATCATATTATTAATTTCCTGTATTCTTATATTTTTATATTTGCAGATTTTGGGTGGTTATGTTATAGGCGACATTAATTTATTTGTAAAGTTGTTACTCGGTTTAATTTAAAATGTTTTGAAATTTGGTAGGACGGTTGGTCAATATCCAGCAACCGATTGATAAGATTTTGTGAGCGATCACGTTAGAAGTCAAAGTCATTTATAAGTCAATAACTCAAAATTACAGGATGGAGTTTGGCATTAAAATTATAAGTCTCAATATTGGGAACAATTTATAATTCATTACAGTTTTTACTCTTCATTGATTGCTCAGCAATTCAAAGTGATTTGTTCGTACATGAGTAAAATAAAAGAAAATTATTCTATATTGTGATATAGAAGATAGTAATTACAATATATATTACAATTATTATTACTGCAAAGGTAAATGATGTATCTAGTTAATTTATGTTCACACCACTCTTTGGAAACGAGTTCATGGTACTTTTAATATTTGTTACTGATTTCACACTCACTATTGTTAATTAGCTAAAATTATCAACGAAATCTTAGTTTGGAGGAGTTGGATCATAACGTTTTTAAATCGAATATAATGATAATATATGTTCCTTTTAATTTAATATTTTGAAGAAAATTCCGTAACCCATCTCATCAGAAATATGAAAGGAAATAAAATGCACTATAGATCATTCTATTATACATATACACACCATATTTGTTTTCGCAATAATTTTGTTAATTCATAATATAATTTACCAATTATACCAATAATAAACAGACCTTAGCTAACTACATCCGTTTTAAATATTATCTCTAGTAACAAAAAATTAAAATTCATAAATCATTAACTATTAAAAATAATGAAATGACTTTTTTCTCTTATTAAAGATATGCAAGATCCAAACTTTTAATGACGGGAAATCTCACGACGCTCACTTACCTTATTATATAATAAGGCAAACGTTATTAACTGAGTGTAAATTATGACTATAGATTTAGAGATTTTAAAATGTAATCTTTAATTTTTCTTAAAATCTCCAGAGTTTAGTTTGAAATGTTAATCATACTAATAACCATTATGATTGAACTATACAATACATGATTAAGGTAAGCCTAGAACAAAAATTTTAATGACAAAAGTCATCAATTACAGACGATAGCGCTTCCATATGAAGAATAATAATTTGAATATTTTTATCATCCCGGAATTTTCTCCAAATATTCCAAAATGGAAATTCAAAGGAATGTGAATTACCGAACTAAACAAACACTCAATTCAATGAACCGTATGTATGTATATGTTAAACAATTATACATGGCTTTTCGATGATATTTTGTCGCACTTGCGTTTAAATTACAGTACAAGGATAATGAATTCATGTACAGTATACCACTCTGAGTAGCAGAGTCCTGAGAATTGAAGTATTTTGTATATGAACTTATTTTGTTTAGTTTGCCATAAAATTGTCATGAGTTTTATATTTATCTATATACAGTGAATTAGATATAATTTATTACAGAGGAGTTCTACTAATACATCTCCTATATAATGAACTTCTGCATAGTGATTAGTGGTCAATCACGATTTTTGAGTAAATTAAATACCCTGTTTAATATAGTGGTCAACAATAAAATGGTCAGTTTTCCATGCATCTCTTGAATCCTCTATAGTGAAATAATAGAGTTATACTGTACTCTATTTTATATACTATAAATAATATATATTTATATAGTTATCAAATGTATTACTACTTTTTAAGTTTCGTTTTTGTGGTGAAATTTAATCGTTTGCAAATAAGTACGTAATTCTGGAACCATTTTTAAGACACCCGTTGAAAATAATGCATTTAATTTATATAGGAGACATATTAGTGAATGAATAATGACTTAAGTTAGAAATATTTACTACATTTATGAGAAAAACCTATGAAATTCTATATCATTCCTCCTCACAATTTTCTCTCAAAGTCCACGGAATATTTATAAACTGTGAGAGGATACACTTCCCGTGACACGTTATTTTGTCTGGAGTTTTGTTATATGAACATCAAAGCTGTGATGTTCCGTTTGGTGTCATTTTAAGCGCCTCTTTAGTAAGCAGCTTACGTGGAACACAGAAGAGAATTAACATTCAACTTACACACGGATGGATAATATAACTTTTGTTTTTGAATGCATTATTTTTACAATATTTAGTTTTTAATTCATAATCATTTGTAATATCGTACTTTTGGTGATAATGTCAGTTATATTATTCGTAGCTATATACAGTAAAAAATTCTTTGCCGTAAATAGTTCTATTCATTTCATATCGGTACTATCAGTAGTATTTTATATACTTCTTTTATTTTGAATTCATGAAATATGATGAGCATTGGATATATATTTCTTCCAGTCATGATAAAAAAAATATCATAACTGCTGGAAAAAGATGTAGGTGAAATGGAATATGTAAAATATTATTTGAAACCAAAGTAGGAGAAAATAATTGATGTCTTTTAATCATTTATACTAGTTTTTGTGTCAGATGATCTGCGTATTAATTCTGATGTATCAATCCATTTTAATATATAAAATCACTATTTTATCCAATGTAGACTAATTTAGTATAGTTATATTTGGAGAAAAAGTAGAATGTTCTAAACTCCCAATATTCGGAAGATATGAAATTAGTAACTTTTGTATCAAGTAACTTCTGTTCGTTTGTTTTATAAGAAGTTGCTATCAGACGCGTGTTTAATTTGGAGTCACTTTGAACTCTGAATGATTTAACATCATTGACTCATCATTAGTGTGACTCGAAAACGAAATTCGAATATGTTAGAAAATGACGATAGCCTATAATAGTTAGAATTATAATGTTGTAAATGTATTTATTACTTCACTATATTGTACCCAAAATAATATAAAGATTTGATCATATTTCTTAATTAATTAAAAAATATATATTTAAAACCATCAATGGCATTAAGTGGCTCTCAATTAATGAATCGAAAATAACTTACCATTATCATTTAAAATCAATTGGGTAAAACTAAATCCGTACACCAATGATATTAGCAAAAAAAATATTTAAGGTAAATATATTCGATTCTTGATGTATGGAAACCTATGATACACGAGTACTTTCAAAAACGTCCACTGAAAACAATAATTATATAGATTTTTTATGTACTGAGAAATGACTATATTATATATTTTTTATCAAATTATTATCTAAAAATATTAAAAACAAGTCACATCGTGAAAACATGTCACACACAAAATTGGTCCCATGTCGCACCTCATAATCTTTTAATGAGTGTCTAATGTAAATCCCATGTTACAGGAGTAGCTTACATCAAATGGTAGTGAGAGCAATTTGATGACAGTGGATAATAAACTGACTGCGACAACATAAAATGGCTTCCATTTTATGAAGCAGTAAATTAATAAATAATTATGTCTCATATTCGTATTCCAATCACAAATAGAATTTGAATGCATCAAACGATTATCACGAGAAAATGAAAATTAGTAGTAAGTTCAGATATTCTGAATTGATTTATTTTAAATTTATTTGTTTTCAGCTAAAACTTTATAAACTCAATAATGTCGAATTGCATTGGAAGTTTAATAGTTAATTTGAAGTAGAACTGATTAACAATTAATATATATAACATATTGATAAAATATTGAAGATTTGAATATATATGTACATTATATAATATAAATCCTCTATAATGAATCCTATATAATGAATCATCCTTATTAGTATACCCCTGTATAACGAACTAACCTCTGTAGTGAAAATAATTAATCGTGGCCGGAAAATTCGTTCACGGAAAATTCGTCCACGCATTCGTAATACTTGAATTGTCAGTTATCGAAAGAAATCTCTTATCCATAGTAGTAAGTAAATCTTCAAATTTGAACTAGGTAAAGTCATGGGATTATCTTAAAAAAATTTCAAGCAAATTTATTTGTCATTGAAGGAGAAAAAGAAAATTTTGTTGAACCATCAGAAAAAACATATATACATACAAAATTCTAGTTTTGGACAATTAAAAATTTAAATTTTGAAAATACTGAATCTTAGAAACTGTCGTAAATATGCGAGGCTGCCATTAAGATATTATTTCAAACAAATCTTTTCACTTTTGAAGAGAAGAAGCAATTATAGTGTCAGTATTTGATGATATCTTAAGTCCATTTATAAATATTTTATCAAATTTTGACTTTTTTTTCTTTCTGTTTCATAAAATGAGAAACGAATACACCAAGTTACCATTTTGAATGTAAAGTAGCGATTTCTACAAAATTCTCAGCGACACCACTAATCAGGTTTACTGTTTAGTGATTTGTTCTAGATCCAGCATAGGTTGGTGCGCTCACTGCTCAGGTTTTTCCACTGCTCGGTTGACTTGAACTTATTGTGCATATCATCAATGAACTTATTAGAAGATGGAGTTAGTAACAACCTCTGAAGAAATACGTTGTTAATTATTTGCATACTTTGACTGTAAATATTTGATTCTATATTCTGAAGTCTATCAAGACTTTTTTAAACGAAATCGAACTAATTAATATTAAAGAAGTTATTAATGTTTAGATTATTGAACACTGTAATTATGTACTCTTTTTATCGAACAAATAATTTATAAAAATCTACTATTATAATTTTGCGTATTATTCTAGTCTGAATATAATTTTTTTAAATAAAAATCATGTTTTGAATTATTATATAAATATGAATAATGAACATATCAAATACTTTTAAAAGTATACCTATAGTACTAGAATTATTGCAAGTATATCAGTACTGAAAATTGATTTTTTTGGTGAAATCCATATTATTGCAGTGAGTCAACACACACACATATATGACGAATTTAAACCAACATATCAAATGTTTGTTTACTGGAGATGAGATAAATAACAAACTATATAAGGACGTTGTTATTGGTAAGAAATGTGCCAATATTGGGGATCTGTGGAACACAAACAGGAACCTGGTAATAAACAAAAACCGACCGGGAAATTTGTTGGGTAAAAGATGATTGATATAATTTAATTTTTCACATTCGATTTAAAATATTTGAAATATATTATTTCACAATTAGCTAACATATTTTTTGAATGTTGAAGATTTCCGTAACTGCCAAATACCTCATAGTTTTCTAATAATAAAAGTACATTAGTCTTAACAATTGATTAATCCTAATGCAGTGATTGAGATTAGAAGATGAGATTTCATTATAATATTTATGTTAATACGCTCTACATATTTTCCGCAGTTTATTTAATTTCAGTTTTAGTGGTAATTCCAACGAGAATAATAGAAGTTTTGAACCTAATGAATTAATGCTTATACCGTGAATTTTTTTGATATATTATATATGTTAAGAAGATGATTAATAATTGTACTGATGGTTTTTTACTTAAATATTTTACTAACATATTTTATAGGTAATTAATTAACTATAAATAATATTAAGCTTTAAAAATATTAAAGAAATGGAACTGTACAGAGTCAGTAACATGTTAAACTTATGAAAATGATACAGTCAAATGCAATTGAAAGTGGTTTTCAGAACAATATATATCTTTGTTCAATATTAGTTCTGAACTTCTGAGATATATTTTTTTTCCCTTTCCATACATTATAATTGACTTTTTGTTTGTTCATCTTCCCATATGCTTTCAATTATTAAATTAGAAGCAAATACATCTATAGTCATAAAGTAAACTGATGGCTTAACTGCTTTTAATATAATGACTCTCCAATTTAAATATGTATATTGTAAGCGCCGTATGAAATCACTAATATAAAACTAAAAGGTAAATATCTTTCATATACTTCGTGTTAAATCATTCGGGAATAATGTAAATCGATTGTAGATAAAGGTATGAAGGATAAAATAGGACATTTTTAACTAGTGAGTGGCTGTAGTTGTATTCACTAAAGACATTAATATCATACTAATCACTATAGTGACTATACCAATGCCCGTAAGTCTCAGGCTCTTCTCAATGTCTAGCGTATATATCTATATTTTTATACGATCTTAAACACCGTTCAAGTAAAGATCTGAATTGAGTAATTATATAGATGTAATAAAATTGTATATATTATATGGTATGGTTTAGTCTCCAATTAAATAGAGGAAGTATTAACATGCAAATATAACTTATTTTATTAACTATAAATTCTATATTTTCTGTATATGATTTCATTAATATAATTCGTATAATCTAAACTTGACAATCCCTACCTAATGCATCATTTTCTAGGTCCATGGCTCAAATATCACAATTGGAGCTCAGTTAGTAAACAAGAAAGTTTCTAAAACTTTTGATAGCTTGTAGAACTTGAATGAATTCTTCTCGGAGAATTGAGGTAAATAATATCATATCTTTTTATTGTTGAGATTAAACTGTATAATGTTTATTGTAGATAGTTCATTTTAAAATGAAACTTGATATCAATCAGATGATGTTTAATTTCGATTTGAGAAATGAAAATCCTGGTAAGGAGAAAAATGTATAATATCCAATATATGTATGTTGATAAAATTAATATTATGAGACTCTAATAATCGTTGAGGCAGTCGTACCATCTCTATATCTATGCCCCTTAAAAATATTTTATTGATCATTTTATCTCCAACAATATTGTTCTATAATAGAGGTTATCACCGTTCTTTGGTCGATCAAAATAAATTCAATAATATTTGATCTACAATTTAATTTAATAACCAGATCAATGCTCTTATACTTTGAAGTAATTCAAATGATGTGATATAACCTAACTGTACCCCAGAGTTTTTAACATTCGTTGAAATTTCTGTAACCAAACTCTAAATAATTATGGAAATTCGTGTTAAGTTTGAGTTCAAACGCATTCGCTTACACTCTTTTCGCCGTTTGATTTTCGGCTTTGAATATTCAATATTCTAATGGTAGATTGGAGTCGAATCGTGAATATTGTACTTCAGAGCTCATGATTGAAGTGTGGCTAACACAATGTGTGGAAAAATTTAAAGATATATACCAATATATTAATATAAGGGTGAGCAAAAACGGCACGAGTAACTGTAAACAAAATTTACATTCAGTAATTGAATAGTCGCAGCTTTTACGTGAAATGTATCTGAAACGTGAAATTGACTCTCGCATTTTAATTTATATTGCATAATTATTATGCTATAAGGTGTAAAAGTAAAATATAAATAGGGTTTCTTTATTATCATGTCGCTTTTATTTGCCAGTCTTGCATTATTAGATAGTTTAGGAAATTATGGAATCATTTTCACTTGGATATAACGCTTGTTTGCAGCAACAACGTTATAAACACAAAAACATGTATTTTTAGAGTTATTCATATAGACATATAAATCATAAAATGCTGATTATTTTGGTAAAAAAAAATCATCATTGAAACTTTAAAATGTACCGCTAGAGAGGCTAAATGTCCTAACGATATACCATTAAATGTACGTACATTACATGTACTAATATGCCTCTCCTGAAAAACAGCTTTTTTGAAGTTATGACACTGTTCTCGCAAACAAGCGATGTTAAAGTGGCAGTAAACTTTATAAAAAGTGTCATTTTTTTGATTGAAAATGTTTTTAGTAATTAGTTGTATACACACGAGAGTTCATTCGTCTTATATATAACTAACAACCGTAAAATATATAAATATAATTATTTGGTTTTAAATCCAAAATTCACCGCATCAGCAGGGATGGCGCTGTGAATTGTTATTGTTTATCAGCTGTTAAAATGAGATGTAATCGATTCTATTATTAGCAGTGTCTATAATTGCTAATAGTCTACTATTAGCAGTGCTCATTTTAGCCACTTTCAATACAACAACAACTTAAGTAGAACGAATGAAAAATTTAACACATACGGATTGTATGGTGTTTCGTGCATATGTACGTATTTGTGATTTTGTACGTAGTAGACGAGTTTAAGATTCAGATTACATTAGTAGATAAAGCTGGATTTGTGGAATAATTTAATAATTTTTTTAAATTGGTGTTTAAAAACGAAATAACTAAATCCATTATTAATATCCCTTTATCGATTTATCAATATTAGAGAAAAAGTTTGTACTAAGGTTTACTACCCCATTAAGTAGTTACAGATATATTCACAATTGAAAAGGGCGTGTAAACGTAACGCCAATTGGTTTTCTAATACTATCACCTGAAATATTTGGTGTACATGGGGACAATCGCCATATGCGGATAACTACAATTCGGACATCTGTCATAGCGAACAACTGCCATTTGGGTGATTTGTAATGCGCTTGTAAATTTAGCCATTCATAGAATTAATTTGTCATCAAGTACATTTTTATCTTAACCTAAAAAATAAGTATAAAAATATTAATTCTATAGTCCGAAATTGTGCATGAAGAAGTATAAAAATTAATATTGACGGTAGATTCCGAATTAAAAGTGGAAGTTTACTCAATTTTTTTCTTTGTTAAATCATATTATTTCACATTTAAACCATTCAGTCCCTGGTTGACAACCAGGGCTGTCAACGACCAAATAGTTGAAAAAAAAGGATTTTTTTTTCAAACATTTCAAAATACAAAGAATAGTACAAACACAAGCTTTACAGGTTAAAATTTGTAGTGAGTGTGAATTTGTATTTTATTATTTCATAATTTTTCATTGGGTTAATATTTTTTATTTGTAAAACTAACTTTGCTGCTAGATTCAGGATTAGAAACTGAAGTAGAATTTGTCTTATTTATATGTTAAAAAATTCTTACAAAGAACACTTTACTCAGTAACTTAAAAGTAACATGTCTTGAATATTTGAAAAGTGTCAAAATATCGAAATAATTATTACCGAAATATTTTTTATCAAATTTGTTATTATACTAATAACAAATCAAAATTTAAAGTATTTCATATATGCCCAGTGTTGTGATAAAGAAACTTAAATAATAAGATGTAAAATCAAAATCACTGAAAATGTTAACCTGTGAAGCTTATATATTTTTTTCTATTCTATGTACTTTGAAATGTTTGAAAAGAAAGTTTGGCATCTCTAGACTTTCAACTTTTTCTTTAACCATTTGATTATTTAAGTCGTTAAATGTGAAAGAAAATAATTGTCACAAAAGAAGAAATTTAGTATTACTTCTATATTAATTTTTATGCTTCTTCATTCACAATAATTTCAGAATATTCAAGTAACATTTTTATACCAAAATTATTAATTAAAATAATATTATACATCACATCAAATTAATTCCGTGAAAGGTAAAGTTGACAAGCGCATTACAATTCATCTACTATAAAATTATAATATATTGCATTACAGTTGTCCGCATGACAGCTTGTCACATAGTAGTTGTCCGCATGACAGCTTATCACATAGCAGTTGTCCGCATGACAGCTTGTCACATAGCAGTTGTCCGCTATGGCAGCTGTCCTAGAACCGATCTCTCGTCTCCCCCGGATTATTGAAGAGAGAAGACGATATGTAGAATAACTATTGTATATTATTAAAAAATGCTCTTCTTTTTCATTTGACATCAGAGTTTCTTTAATTGACTATCACATAATTTAATAACCTTAAATTATAATTGTCCACACTTTGCTGGGCCACCCTGTATTAAAGAAATATAAAAATATGAAATCACCTTACGTATTCAACTAATATTATATGAATTACCTCACTTTCTTCAGAGATCTATAACATCAAATATATATCTAAAGATTTACAAAAACGAAATAATTCAAAACTATAGTAGCAACGTAATTCTTGTCGAGGATATTTGTCAACTTCAACGTTTCATATATTTCTTCGATATTTCGTGCTTTCGACGCCTTGAAGCTAAATCAAAATTCAAAGAAGTTTGTGATCGCATCCATCCAATTTGTAGTTGGGTGCCCGGAGCTGCATCGAGTTTTTTTTAATTTGTCAAATTCTGGTTCTTACATATAACTATTCAGAAAATAGTCACTTTCCTTCACGCATGCAGATTTAGACAAAAGTACAAAGAAGATTGATGATCTCGAATTCTGATATTATGTATAAAATAAATATGTATTGTCACATCTTATAAGGAAATTTTAGAGCTCTATATAGCAAGGTTTATTTATTTCATCAGTTTTGAAAGACGAATATGGATAATTATTTTACAATTTGAAGAGGAAGAAATGATTTGTATTTTATAGTCAATAAATTCCACAAAAAATACATTTCCATTACATACATTTTTGTATGTCTGATTTATATTACAGATGATTCGAGTAATAAGAAAGCGATTCAAACTGTTTTTAAGTCATCCAGTAGATGTATGTACTAGTTGCCTTCATTTTAAATTTAGCCATACAGGTCACAAACAGAAAATCTGAGAAACTTTTAAGATTTGAATGATATTTATCCAGAAAGTCATCACTTTTAATAATTTTTTAACAATTAATTGAATAATTTTCGAGTTGAAAACCGTATATAACGGAACATAATTAGATTTTTGATCATAACAAACACTAAACCTATATCTACAATTCTGAGCCTAACCCAAGTGAAAATAGGAGCAGGTTCTAGGCAGCGGTTAAGCCGATCGGGATAGTCACCACGGCGGTTCTAGGTCAATTCGTCGAGCACATTCGCCGCACGACACATTCGCCGAAATTATGACAATTTTTAGCTGACAATGGATTCACTACAAAAAATTTAGGTTATTGAACATCCTGTGTTTGATGATTATTTAAAATTGATCAAATTTTTTATTAACTATAAATTAAACGGTAATTAGTTGTCTGGTTTTATTGCGATATAAATGCTTGTTCTTAGACCTATTATAAAAGTTTCTAAATAAATTTTGTAGTATTTACTAAATAATGAATATAATCAATTTATTCTAACATAAACTTTTCTATTTTTTTAAAAGGAGTTCCTGAACAAAAATTGATTTTGACTGCTTTTTATACTCAAATACATTTCTCCATAGTCAATATTTTGTAAATGGAATAGTTATATGAATATTCTTAAAACCTAGAAATATATCTATTTTAAGTGTACCTTCAAACTCACCTTTATTGTGAGTCACCCTGTATAGTGAAAGCTTTACGAACGACTCACAGTAGCAGACTGATTCTACAATGTATATAGAAGGATTAAAATAAAGTGAGACCAACACAAAAAAAATCTTTTTCTTTTGTAACTGATAATAATTGTACACATAAAATAAGATTAAAACTGTCACAAATAATTCAGCAATAACATTATATATGAATTAATACCATTTTAAATAATCAATTTTTTTTTTGGCCGAATGTGTCGTTCAGCGAATGTGTTTTCGGCGAATGGGACCGGTCAACACCACGGCAGCTAGGGTGCAGTGTGGGAGCCAAACTGACCGCTTTGGGGTCTAATTCTACTCCGGCGTAACTGCGCAGAACTACTCTGGGCACCTGCTCCTATTTGCCTAGCGCGCTCCTAACTGCATGTGCGGCCCCTAGCCACGACTGTAATATTATATTACTATTATAGCAGTTTTGGCTAAGGGCCACGTATTATCATGTGATTTAATTTACCCAAGAATTTTAACCCTTTACCGGACCAATGAAGAAATGAAGTGAAATTTGAAAATTTCGATTATGAATTTATATACAAAATTCATTTCTAAGACACTTTTATTCATGTGCATTTTTCCTTATTTTGCTCAGTTTTCATGGAAATTTGATAAAATGAAGTGATCATATATGATCACTTGGGCCGGATAGGGTACATCAAAAAATTTATTATAGTGAAAAGAATATTTCAAATTAAGTACATTTCCTCTCATTTAGTGAGAAAAATTCTGATATAAAATATGACACAATAGCTACTATAAAATAATTCTCCTTTTTAATTGAAACAATAATAATGAAAAAAAAATTATGAATGGAAATAAAAAGAAAATTGATTAAATAATCCAGTAAAGGTGTCATCTAACGGCATTAGAAGACAGTTTAGACATTTGAAATTAAAAACTCCTAAAATTTCATATTGATTTATATTCTCTTCAAATGTATGATAGATACGGTAAAATATCAAATAGTGATTTTCTATTTTTCGCTGTTATAGTTTCTGCTAGCTAAACTGCATAAAAATTGTTTTCACTTTGAATTTTGTCGTGTATTTCTTTTTCTTGGAATTCGATTAAAATGTTTCGTTTAAACTAGACTAACAGGTAAAGTTTTGACTTCACAACATCTCATAAAGTTACGAGAGCAATCCTCTCAGCAAGATGATTTAGTATATATATATAATATTTCAACAATAATACATTGTTGTACGAACGTTGTTGAATGACCTACTAATTTCAGATTGTTATTTGATGTCCATCCGATGTTGTACGAACATTGTTGAATGACCTACTAATTTCAGATTGTTATTTGATGTCCATCCGATGTTGTACGAACATTGCTGAATGATCTACTAATTTCAGATAGTTATTCGATGTCCATCCGATGTTGTACGAACATTGTTGAATGACCTACTTAATTCACATTATTATTCGATGTTGGTCCGATATTGTACGAACATTGTGTAATGACCTACTAATTTCACATTATTATTCGATGTTGGTCCGATGTTGTACGAACATTAATGAATGACCTACTAATTTCAGAATGTTATTCGATGTCCATCCGATGTTGTACAAACATTGTTGAATGACCTACTAATTTCAGATTGTTATTTGATGTCCATCCGATGTTGTACGAACATTGCTGAATGATCTACTAATTTCAGATAGTTATTCGATGTCCATCCGATGTTGTACGAACATTGTTGAATGACCTACTTAATTCACATTATTATTCGATGTTGGTCCGATATTGTACGAACATTGTGTAATGACCTACTAATTTCACATTATTATTCG
The DNA here is from genome assembly GCA_947561585.1 of Caprella mutica. Classification (NCBI taxonomy): domain Eukaryota; kingdom Metazoa; phylum Arthropoda; class Malacostraca; order Amphipoda; family Caprellidae; genus Caprella; species Caprella mutica. Next base: position 23,722 of record CANNZV010001508.1, read on the forward strand.
ATGTTGGTCCGATGTTGTACGAACATTAATGAATGACCTACTAATTTCAGAATGTTATTCGATGTCCATCCGATGTTGTACGAACATTGTGTAATGACCTACTAATTTCAGATAGTTATTTGATGTCCATCCGATGTTGTACGAACATTGTGTAATGACCTACTAATTTCAGATAGTTATTTGATGTCCATCCGATGTTGTACGGACATTGCTGAATGATCTACTAATTTCAGATTGTTATTTGATGTCCATCCGATGTTGTACGAACATTGCTGAATGATCTACTAATTTCAGATAGTTATTCGATGTCCATCCGATGTTGTACGAACATTGTTGAATGACCTACTAATTTCAGATTGTTATTTGATGTCCATCCGATGTTGTACGAACATTGCTGAATGATCTACTAATTTCAGATAGTTATTCGATGTCCATCCGATGTTGTACGAACATTGTTGAATGACCTACTTAATTCACATTATTATTCGATGTTGGTCCGATATTGTACGAACATTGTGTAATGACCTACTAATTTCACATTATTATTCGATGTTGGTCCGATGTTGTACGAACATTAATGAATGACCTACTAATTTCAGAATGTTATTCGATGTCCATCCGATGTTGTACGAACATTGTGTAATGACCTACTAATTTCAGATAGTTATTTGATGTCCATCCGATGTTGTACGAACATTGTGTAATGACCTACTAATTTCAGATAGTTATTTGATGTCCATCCGATGTTGTACGAACATTGCTGAATGATCTACTAATTTCAGATTGTTATTCGATGTCCATCCGATGTTGTACGAACATTGTTGAATGACCTACTTAATTCACATTATTATTCGATGTTGGTCCGATATTGTACGAACATTGTGTAATGACCTACTAATTTCACATTATTATTCGATGTTGGTCCGATGTTTTACGAACATTGTTGAAAGACCTACTAATTTCAGATAGTTATTCGATGTCCATCCGATGTTGTACGAACATTGTTGAATGACCTACTAATTTCAGATTGTTATTTGATGTCCATCCGATGTTGTACGAACATTGCTGAATGATCTACTTAATTCACATTGTTGTTCGATGTTCGTCCGATGTTGTGCCAACGTTAATATGTGATTGACTAAATTCACAACGTTGTATCGATGTTCGCACAACATTGTGAAACAACAAGACGACCTTGATACAATGTTACAATGCTAATACAATGTCGTACCGACGTTGTTTTGCTGCCTGGGAGGCAGCGTAGCCAAACTAGTTAGGTAACAACAATACCAAGGATGAAATTCAAAATTAAAAACTAAAAGTTGCACACATAGGAAATGCTAGGTACTTGAGTATACCTATGTCATTACTCACCAATATTAAAATATATTGGCGAGTTTGTAACTTTGTGGCCACTTTGCATAATGCGTCTTCTGACTCGCAGAGATTTTATGTCGAGAGAGTTAGAACTTAAGTAGGTACTCTCATGCTCTCCGTAGCAGATTCAGAATCTCCCTTAGCTAAATTAAATTAATTAATGATAACTGATAATTAGGTAGGTACTATGCCATGTTTCAGAGGCTGGAAAATTGTAAGCCAACTTTGGAGCCAAAATTTCACAAAAATTCTGAGCAAAGCCAATTTGGCTCATATTTTAAGATTTCAAACCTCAAGCCAAAATTAACATGGAAACATAGGAATTAATTCAAAATTTTAAGCCAATTAGACATACTTATATCAGTTATATGAGTTTTCACCTTTAAAAATCTAAGCCAATTAATTGAATAATTTGCTTTAACTTACATAGGAGATGGTTTGAGATGGTTTTGGAGATGGTTCGAGAGTTTATGAACCAAACTAGGTACCTACCTACCTATTTTACTTAGAGCTTAGAGGAAGTGAAGAGAAGTTAAACTAATTAGGTAGTTAGGATGAAGTGCCTAACTAGTTAAATTCTGGCACACTAGCTACTACTAGGTAATTCAATGACAGTACCTAACGGCTAACTGCGGCCTCAAAGGTAAACATCATAGCTTCAAATTAATATTAGGTATCATTTATATTAGGTACCAACCTAGGTACCTAATAATTTATTGCATTTGCCAAATTGCCAGTAGGCTGTATAGCCTACCTATAGGCTATACAGTAGTCGCAATCTGAAATTAAAGGGGACCCTAATATCTAGGTTTTAAGGGGACCCTAAATAAGTAGGTAGGTACTTCCTACCTTCCAAGTTAGCTGTTAGCCTGTTACTAACCGACCAATATTCTGCTGTAAATTCAATGAAATTGACAGATATCTAGTACCTACCTTTAAAAGATGCACCTGGATGCTTAAAGCAACTTAAGAAAACTTACCGTTAACAACAGTTTCTTCTTCCATAAGGTACCTAGGTAGCTAGCCTAACTTAGCTTCGTTTTCAATATTTGCTCAAACAGTTCAATAATTAGATGATTGATCGAAGATTACCTAGTTAAAAGCTATGTATTTGCACCATTCCTAGTCAGGAATCAGGATTCCTCAAACCCTCAAACCTGGAAAACTTTGGCTTGCGAGAATTTGCAACGTCACTGCAATCAGGCTGCCAACACCCAACAGGGCTACCAACATCATATTTTATTTTGAAAAAGGAAACTATATAACAGAAAAATAATTAACCAAGTAGCTACGTAATAAGAGCAATTATCAGTAATGTAAATTAAATCTGACAGTTTTATTTTTCATATGATGATATGATCAATATTGGCATATGATCATCAACTGTACCTAATTTTCATATTTTCAGAATAAAATAATTGGTAGGAGGCCACCTAAATTATTAAATGTCTTGATGAAGAATAATACCACCACCCAGCTAATTAATTAGCTGATATGTGGAGGGTTCTCAAACTTCATATAATTTCAATTATCATAGTTATAGGTATTTAAAGTGGTAAGAAAAAGTGAGATGGTTATTCGTATGCATCATGCATGCATGGGTGTGTAAATGCTGCTAGATAACAATTTAATCGTATATTGAAAAATTATGTAAGATTTGTTTTTCGTTCGTAGTTCCATATCTACGAGGCATTGACTTCAATATTGAGACAAATTATTGCCGAAATGATAAATTTTAATTTTAAAATAGGATTAATCTAAATTAAAATTAATTTGAAATATCCGTTTTAAGAAAATTAATCGACACATTAATTAACACATCCAAATAAACAGAATACAATGAAATACGCAATTTCTTAATCAATATATTATATATGTTATAAATGAAAATTATGAAATTATCGATTTGGAAAATTTAGAAATAGCCATATCATCGAAACATGAAATTAATTTACCAAAAATTTACAATGTGAAATTATTGCTTCAATTTCGCGTTACTAGTTTATGCTTCCTGAATTATTATGGTATAAATATTGCATAAAGTTCTTAATACATAATGCTTATATATTTAAGTGCCTATATAGTTAAATCAATAAACATGCTTGCTTGATTGGTATATAGGTACTCTGCAGCCAAGCTATAGGGAGATATGCTCATAATATTCATGTGTAACAGTTATAGAAAGTGGTACCTATGTACTACAAAAAAAGTTTGGAATTGCGCTCAGAAGAGAATTACTATATTTCAAACTACATATAACAAACCTACTACTTCAATCTTACCTTGATATAGGTACCCAGCTAACCAAAAGCTGTTTGTCCCACGTCTTAAGACGTCTGATACCCCTCGCTATAGAGGGATTTAAGACGTGGGGCAAGACGTGGGGTGGGGGACATCAGACGTCTTGCAGACGTCTAACCCTCTTCATTTGCACAGGGGTCCCCCTCTGCAAGACGTCTGATCCCACGTCTTGTCCCCCTCTGACAGAGGGGGACATCCACCTGTCCCACGTCTTACCCCACTCCGTTTTCAAGACGTGGGACCCACGTGGGACAGAGTGTGGATGTCCCTCGCTATAGAGGGATTCAAGACGTGGGACCCACGTGGGACAGAGTGCGGATGTCCCTCGCTATAGAGGGAAGAGGGAAATAAGACGTGGGACCCACGTGGGACAGAGTGAGTATTCAAGACGTGGGACAGAGTGGGAATATCCCCCTCTGCAAGACGTGGGACAGAGTGTGGATGTCCCCCTCTGCAAGACGTGGGACAGAGTGCGGATGTCCCCCTCTGCAAGACGTGGGACAGAGTGCGGATGTCCCCCTCTGCAAGACGTGGGACAGAGTGCGGATGTCCCCCTCTGCAAGACGTGGGACAGAGTGCGGATGTCCCCCTCTGCAAGACGTGGGACAGAGCGTGGATGTCCCCCTCTGCAAGGGGGACATATCTCTCTTTTGGCTCAAACTACTTCGGTTAATTGGGGTATATAAATATATATAAGAAATAAAAAAATATCATACTAATTACTATTGCAATTTCTGACCATATTGCATATAGTGTATATGTAGATTTGGCTGCATATCATTTATTTTAATATTACATATTGTTATATACAAATTAAATGGGAAGAAATGGAGAAAGAATTGTAGTGGTCATCTCGGGAATCGAACTCAGGACTCTAGTGTGATGTACTATTGAAGCCTGCGTCGCTACCTCTCAGCCATCCTGGACATGGTAGAAGTAGTATTAAAATGATCTTTATCCAACTTGATTACTTGCGTGCTTCTTAAAATTATTTTAAATAAATATAATTTAATATTCTACATTTTGGTATCTTTTATTTTTTAATGTAAATGATAAGAATGTGTATAAAGTTATTTATTAATACTTGTAATGATAATGTTAATTAATGTTATTAACTACCTAATTACCTTTAACTGTTAATTAATATTACCTATAGTTACCTTCTGGTGATATCACTACCTTATACCTATTTAGTTACTTACTAGAGTTTATTTATAACTATCTAGTAACCTAGAAGTGATAACCACCAATCTGTACCTACTGGTGGTTATCACTACTTACCTATTACGTAGTATTTATCAGTACCTACTTAGTTACCTACATTACTGTTTGTCAATACCTACCTAATTACCTACTGGTGTTTATCAATGCCTACCTAGTTGCCTACATCTGCTTATCAATACCTAATTAGTTACCTTCTTGTGTTTAACATTGCCTACCTAGTGGCCTACAACTGTATATAAAAACCAATATAGGTCCTAGACTCCTAGTTAAATACTAGTATTCATCAATACCTACCTAGTTACCTATAACTGTTTGTCAATGCCTACCTAGTTATCTACTAGTGTTTATCAATGCTTATCTAGTTACCTATAACTGTTTGACAATACCTACCAGTACCAATACCTACCTACCTAGTATACCTACTAGGTAGTGTTCATCAATCCGTACCTACTTACCTACTACCTAGTATTATTCATCAATGCCTACCTAGATAGTAGATACCTACATCTGTTTATGAATACCTACCTAATTATGATACGTACCTAAATAAAGCTTGAGATAGATATACCTTTTTGGTATTACTTTTTCCCGCGTAAAACAGACGAGGGACAGAGAGGGACATCCCGCGTGGGACAGACGTGGGACAGAGAGGGATATTCCGCGTGGGACAGAGAGGGATATCCCGCGTGGGACAGAGAGGGACATCCCGCGTGGGACAGAGAGGGACATCCCGCGTACTTTTTCCCGCGTAAAACAGACGAGGGACATCCCGCGTGGGACAGAGAGGGACATCCCGCGTGGGACAGAGAGGGACATCCCACGTGGGACAGATGTGGGACAGAGAGGGATATCCCGCGTGGGACAGAGAGGGACATCCCACGTGGGACAGACGTGGGACAGAGAGGGACATCCCGCGTGGGACAGAGAGGGATATCCCACGTGGGACAGACGTGGGACAGAGAGGGACATCCCGCGTGGGACAGAGAGGGACATCCTGCGTGGGACAGAGAGGGAAATCCCACGTGGGACAGAGAGGGACATCCCACGTGGGACAGAGAGGGACATCCCGCGTGGGAAAGACGTGGGATGTGAGTGGGATTTAAGACGTGGGACAGACGAGGGACATCCCGCTTGTGTAAGACGTGGGACGTGAGTGGGATTTCAGACGTTGGAAAGACGTGGGAATTCAGACGTCTGCAGACGTCTGAAATCCCCTGTCCCTCGCTAGCGAGGGATGTCCCCCTCTGTCCCACGCGGGACAGAGAGGATATGGTTAGCTGGGTAGGTATAGTATATTGTATGCATATTCAAAATAATGTAAAATATATATTTTCAACTATAAGCGGGAAGCGCAACTGTACCTATTATGGTTGATTATGGTTGCGATGCCGCTTATATTTTCTTGGGCGGGGATGCCGCTCATAATCACCTATATTCTTTGAATTGGCGAGGATGCCGCTCATAATCTCCTATAATATTACCTCGCCAACCATAGCCACTCATAAAACAACCTTATTTTTCTGACTGGGTATGTGATCTGATCACATATACTCATGCAATTAGATTGTTATGTATTGGGTTAGCTTTCAAATTTAATTTTTCGCTAAATTTTATATAGAAGAGCTTGTTGGTTGTACTTTTATCAATAGGATAATTTTGCAAATAGGTGCTAATTCTGTTGATATGGGTTAGGAATAAGTATGGGACTATCAGAAATGCAAGACATAGGGACTATTAATTGCTGCTAAAGCTCAAGTTATACACATTCCCTAGATATACATAATGATTAATTTAAAATACTCATCATAACTCGACCATTAACTAAAACAAATGCGGGATCTTTTCTGTTTGCTGGGCGCACAGAAAATAATCGAAATGAAATAATAAATTATAATGGTATCATATACTTACTGACTTTTAAAATGGATTTATTTAATTTAGAAATAATACAGACTTGATATATTAAATTATGAAGGAAAATAAAATAATAATATAGAGATGAAAACAATATCTGTCTCTTGGGCGCATTTATAATAACAATATAACTAACGAAATTAATAAATTCATTGGACAAATGGACATTGTGAAATCAAATAACTTATTTAGAAAATAAAATATTACGGAGAGGTGTTCTCATATAGCAGAGGTCATTAAAAATCAGAAGTCAGTAAGTATGATTATAATTTATTATTTTATTTCGATTATTGTCCGCGATGCGCAAATTCCTAACTTAAAAAGCTGTAAAATCTATGAAGATCAATACTTGAATTTGTGAGCTACACATAAAAAAAATAAACCTGCGAATAAGATTGTCTTGGCTAATATCTCTAATAAATATACAAGCGGAATTAAGGGTACGGTTACTATGGATGCAAATTCAAGCGATTTTTCGCACTGACGATATCGTCTGAACTGATCGTCAGTGCGAGGTGGTTACACTGTACGCGATTTCTCATTGTCAGAATGTTTCTGCCCAATTGATATTGGGATCTAAACTATGTTTATTTGAGGTAATGTTCGGGAGGAATTAAAAACCTACCTGTGTGCCTCTGAAATGATAAGCGCGACGCTAATTTGATCTTTTTTTTACTACACATAACTTTTGAAATACCTAAATAGAAAAATGAGGAAAATATTTTTATAAGGATATTCAATTTTATTGAAAAAAATTGTACAAAGAAACAACCAATTAAACCTTTATATGAACAAATAGGTATAATATATATAATTTAAAAAAAAGTATTATTCCTGATAGGTAGTATCAAATAATGTATTTCCAAAAACGCATGAGTAAACAGTAACAGCAATCGAAAATAAGAGAACTAAACACACAAATTACCGAATCTGTCGCTAGTCGCATGAAAAATTCAAACTCATTTGAACGCTGAAGTTTTTCTGACGACTTCTTACGTATTCTGACGGCTAAATCGTTGACATTGTAACCACTCCCATTGGAAAGTATGAATTTGATTTTCATCCGATTTCATCAGGAGTCGTCAGTGCGAAAAATCGCTTGAATACGCATCCACAGTAACCATACTCTAAGTCAAAATACAAGAAGTGAAATATATTTAAATATGTAAATGAAGAAAATATATTGAATAGTCTATCCTTTTTAACAGAATTTTTTTTAGTGGTTTTAATATATGATTCGAATCTTCAAAAAACTCCCACTATCTAAATTGTTCTTCCGTTCTGAGGAAAATATGAATTTTTACATATTGAATGAACGTTTGTATGTGACAATGGGCTCGTTCAAAGCTAAAGCATTCCCTCCCTGCTTCAATATCATGCATGCTCCTCACAAAGAATTACCATTTGGAGTGTCTGCAGTGTTCATTTTTCACCGTCATTACATTTTATAAACGCGTCTTTCCTCATTTCATATGCATAAATTCTAGTGAATGTGCAAACTCATTTGAGATGCAATTGGCTGCAAATCTTTTGTTAGAACAAACATTTTATCTACAATATGACAGCAATTCGTGGAAGCAAAAAACTGGATGCCTTTCATTTCGCGGAGAACATCCAAAGTAACACAGTAATGAGAGTCGTGATTAGGACTACACAATATATTCTATAGTATTACAAACTTCATCGTTATAACTGTACTAAATTCAAGCTATTTCGGGCATATTCAATGATGTTCTTATTCCGTTGGGAAACTTCAGCAACGAACTTATGGTCATATTCTTGGACTATTTAAACTGAAATGAATTTCATTTATAAAAACAAAATTCATATGAACTAATAAAGTTTATCTGAAAAATTCCATATTGAAATATAATTCAAAATGATATAAAACATGTCAAGAAACACATGCCAAACTCATTAGGGTTAACACAAGGTCTTGTGTGAGTTCCAATGAACTCTTCGACCGAATAATATAACTACATACAATTTGAGAGCAAAATATTTTCTACATACAACGTTACAATAAACAGAGTATTACATCATGCAGCTAACAAACAATTCTTGATATTTATTAATTATTATTTTTACAGTAATTCTTTGCAGATAATAGGAAGTGGAGGGTAAATGTATTTGAGAGCATAACTCATTTTTCTCTGCTTAGCGACATACCCAGCCGAGTTTTAAAAGTTGCACTAGACACCAAAGAATATCAAATGTATGCAATTATGCATCATAGGTGCGTAATTCGAACAAATCTATGCTGATTGTATATTCAGTTTCACCATGCAGTATAATTTTTGCACATTTGCCATAATACGCTAGTATGAAATTAAAGAAACTTCACATACTTAAATTGGTGATTAGTACATTCTACCTTGGTATATTCCACCTCAGTTAACTCCACCCCACTTTACGGGTTACGTTTGGTTTGTCATTAATAACTACTATTATGTATAATATATACTAACTAACATTTTCATGGGATCGAATTAAACATTTCTTTGGTAACTCACCAGCTGAATGTCTTGCACTACATATGTGATAGAACAGAAGAATGAAAAACTGTGTGAACGCTCTTAATAACAGTTAGTTTTTTCAATCACAAGCTGATTATCTTCACTATCGCTGATACAATAGCTATATTAACTGTAAGATGATGTCATCTAGGCTTGGAAAAATATTGCTGGTAATTTGTTTTTTTCATTAAAGTAAACATTATGTTTTAAAGTAAACATTATGTTTTAAAGTAAACATTATTTATGTAAACATTATAAATAAAGTGTTATTAGTGAAAATAGAAAACTGTTGTCTAAATTTTTTATTACTAGACTCGCATTTGCTGCAAAATTTTCTTCTGGTATAATGCTATCGCGTAGAAAATTGTAATTCTAAAATATTAATAATTCTTTTTCTGTTAGTTAACATGCAATAGGAATATATTGTATAAATATCTTGTTATTACCATTTTACTTTTGCATATAAAGGAGTAATGCACTCGACCAATAATTGTTCATCCATTATAATGAATTACAACTTGCTCACTGTAGAGAGTTTCTTTACTTTTTGGAATTCAAGAGATGCTTTGAAAACTGGAAGTTTTATGACAGACTGCACAAAATACTTTCTTTAAAAAATTCACTAAACAGCAGGTACTTTATTTATCAGGGCCCGAAAATCGGTAATGGTTCACACTAAGTAACTTTATTATGTAGTAGTTGTGCTGGTAGAACTCATCTCTAATGAACTACATCTATGTGATTCACTCTTTAGAGCTGCATAGAAAACTAATGGCCATTTTAGGGCAGAATAAAGAAAATATTATTGGTTATTTCATTGCTCTTCAGAATAGCTCAATATACAGGACTTCAATATGGGAGAGTTTTACTATAATAATAGGTAGGCGTATTATTTTGAGATTCGGCAGCAGTCCGATTGAAAACATGGGGGAGATCGTTTGTATTTGTTACTGATATGAAATTGCAAATACATATTCTTAGTATACGATTTATATATCATAATAAATTAATTAATTAATTTAAAAGACTTAGTTTGTTATAGGAATAGTAATTTTAAATAGGAATAACTAACAGCTGTAGCAATAAACATCATTAAAAAAATAAACAGATATATGTAACATATGTGTAATAGTATATATATAAAAGTAACCATTCAAACATAATTATTCTCTGAATACGTGTTTATCTAATGTTTCGTTTCTTTGAAGTTATATATTTTCCATTGCTAAGCAATATGCCCAAAAAATTAAACAACAGTGTAAGCCAGACCGAAAAGAAAAAAGATTACAAAAAGCGGGGATGTGGAAGGCTTAGAAGTATCGGCAGGAGAATTGGGCTGTCAGCTGCTAACAGATGGATTGGTGAACCCCATCTCCCAAACTGTAATTCTAAGGAAACGAAACCGAAAGTCAAATACTATTTGTGTCACTTGGCATCAATGAGAACGAGACAATGTCGGCAATGTGGCTTGAGGGGAATTTGAATTGACTTGTTAAACGAATACAGTGAATGGATGTAGAATAGCCCACATGCAATCACCATTAACTTTGTGTATATTATCCCATTAATATTATATTATATATGGAATTCAAGAGATGCATTGAAAACTGGTAGTTTTATGGCAGACTACACAAAATACTTTCTTTAAAAAAATCACTATACAGCAGGAAATTTATTTATCAGGGTCCGAAAATTCGTAATGGTTCACAATACGTAACTGAATTGTTATTATATTATATTATAACATTAATTTTGTGTATATTATATCACATAATACAGTTCTCGTTATTCCTACATGAAAAATATATCAAATCTTCATAGAATGAAACATAAGTATAGCTCCTTAATTATATATATGTAACACTAATTACAGTAAAACTCTTAAGTTATGAGCAATAAAGCGCTCTAATAATGAAGGACCTGAATTATGAACCGCACTTGATTTATCAAGTAGTTATCTATGTTAAAACAAAAGAAAATGATATACGGCAAAAAATCCGACATAGTTGTCCCTCAGTGACCATAGTTTTATAAGATTTTAATCAGAGAAAACTATCTAGTACACCCGAGATATGCACTGAGAGAAATAATTTTTGGTCATCAAACAACACACTGTAGTTTAACTCATTGTGGGTTGATTATACTCTAAAGTAGTTAATTCTTGTTATGTGCTAGGTGTAGATGAACTACAGCATGTGGTTTAATTCTCTAGTCAGTATAAACGCACAAAATGTAGGTAAAATTTTATATTTCTGTGGTTAGCAATACGCATCATCTATGTCAGTACATCTTACTTACAATACAAATCAAAATTAAACTTGCATGTGAGTAAATTATTTTCCTTTTTCAGTATATATAACCGTCGTCTATGTAGTTAGAGTATTACTATGAAATTATTAATCACATGTATGTAAACTTAATGTAAATCAGGCGCGAAACTGGAGTGCCGCGTCAGTTTCAGTGAAATATCAAAGAAGGTAGGTGTGCAATTTGGTAGTAACCTTAATTTAATTTCAGCTATGTCCAGTGCTTAAATTTATAGAAATAGCTATATATATCAGAACATAAAATAGGCTAGAATAGTTTTCTGTGATCAATTCATTCTGAAAAATAGAAAATCAGCCTACCTATTTATAATAGGAAAAGGTCCAAGGCAGTATCTCCAATACCTTGCAGCATAGTCTTTAGGCAGCTGACTATAATCTTTAGTTTGCTCAAGCCTCTACTTCTAGGGTGCTTGTATGTAATATAATCCTAATTACAATATAATATATTGGTGTAAACTTTTTGAAGTCTCGGTCAGACTGTCTGCCACAGTGTCACTTATAATTTCTGACTCTCTGCCCTGGCCAGATTGCAGAAACTGGTAAAGTGCTTTCCAAGAAATCTTCTATGTTTTCCTTCTCTTCTAAGAAAAATACATGTATGTATATAAGAGAAGAAATCAATAACTGTTTGCACAGATAATGTTAAAATACAGACTGATGCCAAAGTAAAATTATGTGGTCCATGAACTCTCCAATTTTTTCACCAGTTCTCCCAGATTATATTTGATGGTAAACTTGGTTGTTTTTTCTTTTCTTATAAATTAATATTCTTTATATATCACTATTTTGCCTTTAATATTGTGAGTGAAAATTGCTAAATCAATAATATTAGTCAATTATCTAGTGCATGGAAGACTAGCCAATTGAATTAATTTGTTTGCTGGCTTTTTCAAGATTTTTTTTTTAAAACTAAGAGTACCTAGTTCTGTGCACCACTTACAGACTAATAATTATCTTCTAAATTTCATAATTACCTCTGATGACTTGATTGTTCTGTTGGCAGTCTGCAGTATATGGAATATTTTTTATCCTTTTCTGTGAAAATTATCTTTAGGTTTCTCTTACTTTTATTTCAATGAGAAGTTGAGAACAATAATCAAAATAGATTTTTTTTGAGATCAGTTTCTATGGACTTTGATATATGATGATCAGTTAATGGGATTTTTAAAATCCAGTGCATTTAATATATTCAATTGTAACCTGTATGCCAAATAGATATTCAAATAGTGTATTCTTTACTATCAAATATTTTAATTTAAGCACCAGACTACTGAAACTGGTAAATTGTTTCAAATTTCTCTATTTCGCATTCTGTTTTCAACAAAATAAATTTAAATTGAAGAAAATAAGTATTTTTTGCACAGAAAATATTTAAAAAATTAATATTCAGCAGATTTGATTTGAGATAGCTACTTTCTGGCTCTTGGTGACTGAAATACTCTCTGAAATCAACCTAAATTTCAGAATCTCCCACTGCTTCTATAGAATTTTAACTTTTTATAGATACCATGACTTTCATATGGCTCTTTTTCAGAGAACTATGATATGAATTTTTGGTAACAGTAGCTACAAAGTGATTGAAATTCAGTAGCTAGTACTACTTCTTTACATTTAATTCTATGTTGTCATCAATAGCTGCATGATAGCTAATTGATTATTTTTCTCATTCAATTATATTCATTCTCTGCTTTCAAATCTACTATATTTAATTCTAATTTAGAGAAGTCCATTGGATAAAGTAAATATGTTCTTGCTGTTACCTAATCTAAGACTGTTTATATCTCTTGCGGATGATTATTTTAACAATTAAGTCAATTATCATTATATTCATTGTGAATTTTAGTTTTTTTGCTAATCATTGCTACATAGCTAGTCAGTAATTAGCCTTAATTTCTCAATTGTACTAACTATTCTCAACAATTTCCTAATTCCATATTTTTTGCAGACACCAGAGACATTCTAATGAAGACTTTTGGGGTGGCTTGCCTACTTTTGCTAACATCATCACAACAAGCGATTGAGGCCCACTACTGCTGATGTTGGTGTTAACTTTTAGAGGTAAGTTTCTGTAAGTCTTACCTATTTATTTGACTTCTAGTTAACTATGAATGGGAAGATCTTCATTAATCGATGCTTTGTAATTTTCTTTTCAGTCATATGGCTAACTATTGAAGAGGATAGCTTGGCTAGAGAAGTAATCTTCCTTCTTAGTCTCATTCCAGCCACCCATCTACAAAGTCTTCTGAAGTTGATCAATTTTATGTATCCTCTGATGATGATATTATGTTTTGGGTTTCAACACTTTTTGAAGGCGATTGATGTAGCATTTTAAACTATTCCAAGTTTTGAATTTGCAATATTGCAAGGAGTGCTGAAACATTTTTTTACTTTACTGTGAACATCATTGTACGATATTCTTTCAATGTTATGATATTAAAGCTCCATGCGTCACTGATTTGGTGAGTCGCTTTGAGAAATAGCTAGCTGTGAACAATTCAGTTCATGAACTACTAAATGACTTTTTATTTGTTTGGGTACTTAAATCTTGGAGCTACAAGGAAGCTTTATTTGAGCCTTTTTAAACATAACTATATATAACTTCTTCTTTAATCCTCGAGTTATAATCTAGTTGCAGTTTCTCCTTTGATGGTGTGATCTCAAATTTAGTAATCTATTAAATGAGTATTTTATTCATGTTTAATAATACATAAATTGGTAACTTCTTCAATTTTTATAGCTTCTGAGAAACTATTATAATTTTCTACTTACTAATGTTTACCAAGTAATGTGTGTTTCTGAAATTGTTCATTTTATATTAAATGTAATTAATTAATTTTGAGTTTTATTACAATGATTTGTTAAATATGGAAAGATTTGCTAAATATCCAATTTAATTATTTATATTGTATCTATTTTAACTAACTTAACAGAAGTACTATCACTCTATATTTAATAGTTAATCTTCATGCTGTATTATATATGAATTCTTATGAATTTGATTACTACAGTATTTTGTAATTGAGTGTAGCTAAATTAAACATTATCCAAGTGGCTAAAATAAAATGCATGTAGGTAAAATTGCTTAACGACTGTAGTTTGAAGGATTAGTTTATCAGTTAAAAATTCTTTTACATGAGGTTTGAATTGCATGCATGTTGGTAAAATAGACAGCCAGCTGTAGTTTAATTCATAAGCATGTAGGTAATGTTTAACCACAGCTGTGGTTTGAATTGCTTGCATGTAGGTAAAATAGACATTCAGCTGTAGTTAGAATTGTGATAGATGTAGGTAAGATAAAGTACATGCATGTAGGTAAAATTACATTATAAATTCATGATGTTTGATTCAAACCACAGCTGTGGTATGGTTTAAAAACGACCAACATTGTGGTTTTTATGAAACTATATATAGGTTCGGTTAAGTACACTTTTCTTTCAGTGTGAAGTGAATCCGAATTATGAATTAACCAACTCAGGAGTTTGTTTCACTGTATTGGTTCTTCGATATGCACCATATTTGTGAGATTCTTACTAAAAAAAATACAAAATAAATTTGTATTGTTTTAAGAGGAAGAAAAAAATCGCACCGTATCATCGACTGATTTATGTGATTTTTTTGAAGAAAAGCTACTGTGACATAACATAATTTATAACTATTTTGTTCCAGAATTCTCAATATATGGAATCAATTCAAATTAATTACTGAATGTAGATGTATTATTATTGAAACATTATAGACCAAATCATCTTGCTGAGAGGATTGCTCTCGTAACTTTATGAGATGTTGTGGAGTCGAAACTTCAAATGTTAGTCTAGTTTAAACGAAACATTTTAATCAAATTCCAAGAAAAAGAAATATACGACAAAATTCAGAGTGAAAACAATTCTTATGCAGTTTAGCTTGCAGACACTAAAGCAGGGAAAAATAGAAAATCACTATTTGATGTTTTTACCTGTATCTATCATACATTTGAAGAGAATATAAATCAATAGGAAATTGTTGTGTAATATCACTTTGTAACAAGAATACCTAATATTATTTTCATTATTTAAATCATGTAAGCATAATTAATATTCTATTTAAAGTTGGAACAAATTTTTCAAGTTCAACAAAGTGAATCCATTATATAAATTAATTAAGAATTCAATATGCAATTTATAACAAGTCTTGTAATTACTCTATTCTATACCAAATAATTAATATGCCTCCGAATTTAATAATCATGTTTGATCTGCATACCTTCTGGTTAAGCTTGTTATACTGAATAGAACATCAAACAAATACAGGGTGGGGCGTAAGTTTGGAAGCAAATGAAAGTGCATATTATAATCCAACGAAAAATATATTTAATAATTTACAGTTATGTATTATTACATAAGGGTTTTAAGAATTCAAAATGTCCCCCCTTGTTTTTAATAACAGCCTCAAATCTCATCCGAACTCCTCCTACTGCGGCACGCAACTGTTCTTGTGAAATTTCCTTCCAAGATCTCTGGAGCGAACGCTTTAAATCATCCACACTGCGATGGAATTTACCACAGGCCTTTGATTCAAGAATGGAACATACCGAAAAGTCCATAGGATTAACATCTGGGGAGCAGAGAGGCCACATTTCTTTGGACCAAAACCGTGGAAGATGGTCATGGCACCAGTTTTGAGTGACATTTGCAGTATGTGAAGTCGCGGCGCCGTCTTGCTGAAATGTCCATAGAGTGTCATTACCGAAGTGATCCTTAGCTGACTCCAACATTGGCGTCAAAATATTCTCAATATAACATTTAGCATTGATTTTGGCGTCTTGTTCCACAAAAATTAAAGGAGATCTCCAAGTTTCTGAAACGGTGGCCCAGACCATTACTGAAGCAGGTTTCATGGTTCTGTGGACAGTTTTTTGGTTGTATGGGATGTCTTTTGCACTTTTACCAATTATTCTGTCATTCCTCCAGTTGCGAGCCATTTCCACTGTGAAAACAATTTCACCAGCCGTGCCAGACTTCAATTCTCTCAGAAGTGATTTGCTTCTCTCCGATCTCTTTTTCTTTACAGCTTCTGACAGAGTCTGTCTCTTTTGGAGGGTGAAAGAGGACATCTTTAGGTCTTCTTTGACAACTCTTCTCATTGTTCTGGGACTCGCATTAGCTGTTTTGGCTAACAATCGTATTGACCATTTCTGGTTTCTCCTGATCTTCTCTCGGGCACATTTTATCAGTTGTTTGGTGCTTTGTGAGCGTGGTCTACCACTTCTTGGACGATCAGTCAAGTCTCCTCTCTCATTAAAACGCTTCACACACTTCCAAACAGTCGATCTCGCTATTGAGAGAGTCTTTGAAATGACGGAATCTGACTTCCCGGCACGGTGTAGAGCAATAATGGCTTCTCTTTTGTCTGACATTTTTGAATTGACTAAATTTTTGTGAAAAATAACACTGCGACATCATAATGTAGTGTCTCTTCTATAGTTCAAACCCTATCACCTACTTAGGAACTTATTTTTAGGAATTATATTAATGTTTGAAAAATTGCTTCCAAACTTACGCCCCACCCTGTATATTAAAATATTATACTTATATTAATATTACGATACAGTATTCTGCTAAACATAAAGAAGATATAAGGATCAAGTGTACTTTAAAAGGACCCTAAATTTTCAAACTATACCCAGTGCTTCCACTCCTAGGGTAATTACCCTAGTCTAAGGTAATCAGACCCTTCCTAAGGTACAGTCTAAGACTCTAGTCTAAGGTAATGAAAAAAATTGCCAAATCTAGGGTAAAATCAAGATTTCAAATTATTTATATAAATATGTAAAAAATAGAAGATAATCAGTAACTGCAGTTGAATAAAGCAAATCAGAATTTATTGATCCGAAGGCATTAAACAAGTTCAAATTCAATGAAGGAACGTAACATCATTTTACTCGTTAGTTTATCACAAGTTAACGTGCTCCATACTAGCACTGAACCAGTAGCGTTTCTGTTCGCTCAGTTCGCAATGTGCAATCAGCAATACCAGTAACTTGGAAAATATTAAATGCTGAAATTATGATAGTGTTTGTTATGTTATGGTTAAGTACTATGTATTTTCAGAAAGTCATTTTTTTATGTGAATTGTATCACAGCATAAAGATTAAGAAAGTAACCCAATTGTGTGTTATTATGTTTTAGGTGATGGAGTGTGACGTCGCATATTTTTAAACAATCAGCGGCTCGAGATTTCAAGTGATTATGAGGAGTGAAAAAGAAAACCGAGTTAGTTTCTAGATATAGCGGAAAAGAAGTTGCAGCTTCTTATTGCTTAAAATTTTAAAAAAGTGTAGTGTATATTTTTGTATATAAGGTAAATCACGCTACTGCCTATTTTAATATCTTCGAAACGTAATTTTAATTGAATTAAATATATTCACAGTAGTTTAACATTCAACTCTAGGCAGTTTCAACTCTAACCAATTTTCTTTAGTGAATGGCATTAATTTTTCCCGCCACTGCATGACGTCACGCTCCACAATATATATCTGCAACGCTATTGGTCCATTTAATTTGACATTTTTCGCATATGGACATCAGATTGGGCTAAATCTCTAAACGGTGGTTGTAAAGCATCCTGGAGATTGAAAATTTAGATTTTTCTTCTTATTGAGCACTTTGATCATTTGAAAATATATTTTGTAATTTGAATGGAAGGTGTCATTTTTACACATTTTCATAATAAAGGTAATTTTATTCATTTATTATTTACCGAAACCCCCCAAAAATTCTTTGAATAAGCTGTCTATGTGTGTTATTAAATACCGACAATAGTTACATAGTATTATTGAACATTACCGGTAATTAATATATTCTTCTTCATTATATTTTCTAGGGTAATAAAAGACAATTCTAGGTTAAAATACTTTTCAATCTAGAGAAAAAAGATTTACGATCGTGGAAGGCGTGACTATACCCCAAGTATAGTTTAAAGACCCCAGTGAATTTTTGAATGTATCAATTATGGTGTTCTGCATGTCTTGACTGCAATCAAATAGAAATAATAATTCTTCTAATACGGTGTTCAGAGTTACAGAAAATGGACTGAGCAACATTCCAAATAGAAATAATTCTACTTCTACATGGTGAAGATCTACTACCGGCCATTGAATGGATGAAGCAAAGACAACTATCCAGTTAAAATGATAGCAATATTGGGAAATTATAACAAAATGGTAAATATAAGGAAATCATAACTAACATATGAATATATAATAATCATTATAATGAAATTAAATCATTATGAAGAAATTAAATCATTATAAGAAAATAAGAATTCTTTAATGACCACAAATTTCAAACTATACCCCAAGTGTAGTTGAAGGACCCCAGTATTAACCAAAGTGTAGTTTAAGAACCCCATATTGAACTGGGGATACACTACACTTGATCGGAAGATAACATATATGTAGATATTTAAAGGTACCAAAATTAATAATGTCTTTTTAATGTTTAATAATAAATATTGATTATAAATACAAATTAAATTAATTTGATAACAGTTTTATATCGCATATTAAATACAAAGCATATATCAAGAATAAAATACTGAATCATATTTATAATGGTGAGAAAATAATTGAGATCATAACGAAAATGTCTTACATTCTAAATAAAAATTATAATTCTAAAAAAAATTTAACAACAATAATAAATGACAGAAGTGATTTTAATTCACATTAATAATGAACTGTAAAAATAGTCGAATCGAAGTGTGTGATTTGTATGTGCAGGTAAAGTTGAAAATATTTTCCAATTAAGAAAATAAGTATCGTTTTTCTTGATTAAAACTACACTCAGATCAAATATTTCATTTAATTCATTCAAAGGAATTGTTTATTCCTGTGAAACTGGATATTTATTTGCTAGAGATTCAAATAAATGGAAGGGATTTGTATCATGTTTCGATAAATTGAGTTAGTGTTATTTAGAATAATGATTTTGAACAATAACACTTAACATTTTATAAAATATATCTAAATATTCAAAGAAAATAATAAATGAATTATCAAATATTCGTGATTAAATGGTCCTTTATTCATAAAGAAGATTGTGAAATGGTAGTTAGATAATTTAACCGACATAATAAGAAAAATTCTTAAAATTTGGTTTGCTCATTTACTCTACTTGCCTTTGCCGTTAATGCCCGAGTTTAAAAATTGATTGTTTAACATCCCTTTAAATATTTTATATCCCTTAATGCTGGAAGAAACCTCTGCAGACTGCACTAATTTATTTATTCATGCGGTGGTGAGAGTTCCTCATTACCTGAGGATTGATGACCTATCTCCAGAGAGCAATTAATTTAATGTGTCCTGAAATACTCTCAGCAGGTGCGAAACTCCACAGAAAATTACTACTGAGAAAGGCTCATTATTCAAGTTGACCGCTTGAGGAGGATGATCGGTAGTACTGTACTGGATATCCGAGGTAGACTAAAAAAAATGCAGTATTCAATCTTCAAATTTATTGTAGGAAAGCAGATTTTAGTACAATACGCTTTATGATGGGTAACATATTAAATCCTAAAAAAGATACAAATGGGTATAGTTGCACATAACTGCGATCACGCAACGAGAATAATTCTAAACAAAGGAATGCAGCAAGTTCATGAAAAGATAACTTAAATACTTTATGATAATCAAACAATTACATAATAATGATAAACACAAAGCAAAATAATATTATAAAAAAGGAAAAATAAACCTACATCGATGGCATCTCCGTAAAAACTAGTCAACGTTGAGAGATCAAGAGTAAAACACATATGCATCCACTCTCTATGAGACGCTAGAGTGAACTGAGGCAGATTTGCTTATTATGTTTTACTAATGTTAATTTTTCATCTTTATTGAAATTAGTCAAGGAATAAACAATCTTTCAGATCATATTTAATGGTAGTATGAACAAAGCAATAAGCTGTATTACTTGACACTTCAGAAGAAATACCTTCCGTGCGAGCTGCACGAATAGGTCGCTGGGTCCTTCGGTCTCTGACCAAGGGAGAAGGTGGCTTGGAGAAATCGTCAACACTCTCTTTGTAGATGGTCCGTAGGAATCCAACGAAGACTTGAAGATAAGGATTCTTGCCGCTAGAATCCTTGCTTCTGATTCCGAAGGTTCTCCATCTATTTCGAAGGGGAACAGAAAGCTTGCTGGTCAACACTTGAATCCCTTCATAAATGTTGAGCCACAGAAGCTGAGGAGAAGATTCCATAGAACACACTGAATTTCTGCAAGCATCCAGCGATCTGGTAATGGAATTTTCGTCATCGGTTGAATTGATAGTAGGAAGTTTCTCCAATCAATCTATTCTATTAGAAGCTGAGCACCTATCATTTTACTGCCATAACGTTTCTGCAGAATAGACCAAATTGTGTAGACTACATAATCTGCTGACTCTGGAATAACATTGGGTAGGTAGACTTCGATGAGCTCACAAGGTCGATCTGATGTGTGTGCAAACATTATTTGTAAGTGTTCTATTCCCGTGAGTGAGACGCAATTCATTCTTCCATTGAGAATGTTTGCCCACATGTTGTAAGTTCCGGGACTTCCGGTGAAAGGTTCTACAGGTGCTTTAAATAGATCCGCCTTGAGAAGGTACGATCGAACACGTACTTTTTGTTTCTCGTGGTTCTTGGTAAATTGGTTGAGGTCGAGCATGATAATTAACTGATTGGGGATGTGCATGATGGTTAACTGATTGTGGTTGTGCATGGGGTTGATTGACATGATTAACTGACGGTGGTTGTGCAATTTGCATGAGGTTGATCGACAGAAAATTCTTCTAAATTGAATTCTCTCCTCAGTTAGTTAATATCGTTAATAGTATCATAAACTTCACGAGTCATATACAAACGTTATTTCTTAACGTTTCTGGTTTCGCTTCAATTTTCTACTATTTACGTCATAATTCTTTTTCGTAGTCGATATTTTCTCTGAATTGACGTAAAGTTCCTCTGAACTCATAGAAACCAAAATCAATAATAATGAGATCATTGAGATTATCAATTAGTTGTGTATGTTCTTATGATTTAGATAATACAGACGTGGAGGTTCGTCAGCTATTTTGATTACAATCAGACATATTACATGAATAACTAACTGTACGCTGGTTAACAAGAAAGATATTGGAGCACTGTGGTTGACGTACTTACGAACACACGAAACCTTTGGTCGCATAATATGGAGTTATGCGGTCTTATGGCCCCAGCACACGAGCGTTCCTTCGCTGCAACGTCAAATGAACGCAGCCACATGGCCAGGACACACGAGCGTGTGCCGCAATGGAAAATTAACCCAGATGCATAGAGAGTGACATGTAACATGTACCAGTTTAACTCTACCTAACTAGTTACACTGTAGGCTATCTAACCAGCCACACTATACCTAAACGGATCAAAATTGTAAAGTAATTGTTATTGGTACGCATATCGGTTACCAATACGTATCGGTACATATTCATTCAAAAAGTTTATATTAACTTCATAAGTGCTTGATCGTGTATGAATAAACTAGTTCCAGCTGTAATGCAGTTTATGGTACGCTCCTCCCTAATTCATAATTTACTGAGAAAAAGAATGCAAAAAGAAATGGTCTACAAATAAATATAAGAATGAGAAAAGGAATAAAGTCGAATGATATTAGTATTTATTAATTATTGTAACCAGTAGTATATACAATGATAGTTGTAATGAGGTTATTAGTCTCTTCGTGAATTAGTGAAGAGACTGATTGTAGCAGTGTTGTGAACTGCAACGGTAGAGTATTCTTCTTGAGTTTGAGAAGAGACTGGTTGTAGTAGCTGTGTTGCAGAAAAACAGGCAGCCACAAGATACAACGAATTCGGTGAACACCTTTAAGAATAAGAATATTAAGAATAAGAATGAGAACATTAAGAATAAGAATGAGAACATTAAGAATAAGAATGAGAACATTAAGAAATAAGAATGAGAGTATAAAGTTTTAAGTATTACCTATAGTCTAATGGTTTAGGACAGACATTGCCGATAGAGTGACGTCAGTGCACACTGCTGAGTCTGGGCCAAGTCGCCTGTCCACAAAAACTATGGCAACCTAAAAATGAGAATAAGAATACCGGTGACCAAATGATTAAAAAGAATAAGTTCGGATATTCGCCTTAAGGGTCGCTTATATTCAAATAAGTCATTTCAGCATTTATATGTCATACTGACAAGAATGGTGAATTACCATGTTGGCATTAACATCAGCCGGCTTCGGCAAGTGGGTATCACATCAAGTGAAGGGTCTTAGCGACTCATTGATGCACTTAGCAATTCATTATTAATTTAGAGTTTAGAGAAGAAAAAAAGAAAGGAGGTGGAAAATAAAGACATAGAAGTAATGAATGCTTGGTCAATCGCAATTGGTTTGTACGATTGACAGAGTATAATACACGTCTACATTAGGCGGTAGAGTGCATTAAAATGAATCATGCAGTGTTATGGAACACCTTGATATATATAGAGGTAGTGTTCCAACAATGTAGTGGGACCAAAGAACTGTACGTACTTTTAAAAAGATATATACGAACTCAGGCTAAATATTCAAATGGTCACGGTATATTAGGCTCATATATTATATATAGTATATTATACATTTACCCCCGCAAATAAGTAAACTCTGTTCTTGTTGACAAGCGGCGGGACATTTTGTCTCTAGCTGTAATGATGGAAGGTGATTAAATAATGTACTCCTCTATTTAAAAATTGTCTTTGCAAGAATGAATCTTTTAGATATCAACTTAGCAGAATAGTTTTGAATTTTTGAATTGACTATGGTCACGGTATATTAGGCTCATATATTATATATAGTATATTATACATTTACACCCGCAAATAAGTAAACTCTGTTCTTGTTGACAAGCGGCGGGATATTTTGTCTCTAGCTGTAATGATGGAAGGTGATTAAATAATGTACTCCTCTATTTAAAAATTGTCTTTGCAAGAATGAATCTTTTAGATATCAACTTAGCAGAATAGTTTTGAATTTTTTTGATAAATAATTTTCAATCTTTTTACCTTAGTACTCTACTTTTTCAAAGCTTATTAAATATTTACGTTGATTATCGAAAGTTTTTAATTTATATTTTTCTTGTTTGTTGTGTTTATATAAACCATCTATTTTTAGCTATGGTCTCAATTTTTAAACGAAATATTTCTAACGCTGTGAAATATAACTGAATGCTACTCTTTTGTAGCTGAATCTTTGAAATTACGTTACGTATTTAAATTTATAATATAAGTCTCATTAATTGCTATGAACTCTTGAATATTTTAGAGGTGACGATATTGCACAATTTTAGTCTCTTTGATAAAGATACTTTAAATATTTTATTGAGGTGAAGATGACCTCTATAAAATGTTTAGAGTTCTTATCAATGAATTGAAATTTTTCGTCTATCTTCACCTCTATAAAATATTTAGAGTTTTAATTAGAGAGACTGAAATTTTGCGTTACCATCACCTCTATAAAACATTTAGTATTTTATAGAGGTAAATCGGTGACATACAGGTGAAGTTATACTAGGTGAATCAGAAATCATTCATTTTGTGCAAGACTTCGTCATAGTTTTTAGCAAAACGCGATTGCTATCTTCACCTCTATAAAATATTTAGAGTACTTGTCAAAGAGACTAAATGTTTCATAGAGGTAACAATAACGAAAATTTTTAGTCTCTTTGATAAGTACTCTAAATATTTTATAGAGGTGAAAATAGCTATCGCGTTTTGCTAAAAGCTGTGACGAATTCTTGCCAAAAAATTAATGATTTCTGCTTTTATGATTTCACCTAGGGTCACGCAGGTAAATTGCGGCCCTTTAATTAATTTTTAATTGCGGCCCTCTCATGAGAGTCTCTAAAACATTCCGAACTGAAATTACATAAAAATGTTGCATAGCTACCAAAAGATGCGCAGTGCATGCTATAATTTATTAATTCAATTTTTTAACGAGTGTTTTGAAGCTATGATGTTTCTGTTGTTAGAGGCCGCAGTTAGTTAGTGTGCCGCAATTTACATGCTTTACCCTATAACTTCACCTGTATGTCACCGATTTACTTGCCTTTAGATTTGAATGGAAGAGCATACACATTTCTTCGTATTTACTAGGCATGTTTTTCATTTTTTATTTCTTTATCAAAAATTGAACAAGATTAATGTTGGTTCTTGGAATAATTTTAAGTTTCCCATGAGGCCAGATATTCTAGAAGCAACATCTGTAATATACTGAAGTTTGAAATTTTATTAAAATTAAGCCGCTAGGGTCTCTATCCTGAAACTGTTTGTGGTAAATGGAACAATTCTGCATTCATGTGGCATCCCTTGGGCTCCGAACTGTTGGAATTTGGATTATGGACTTTTTCCTATTTTATCATGTTTATCTTATTTCTAACGCTACTTGCAGTTTTAGAGAATAACACTAGTATTATGCACTTTAACTATGAGGTCTTGTATTTTTATGTTAGGTAGACTCGTAGCCGTAAGTAGGCTTCATTTACTATCACCTCTTCAATTTCCTCTTCCATCCGTTAATGCAGCCACCAATGATTGTGTCCTTTTTCGACACATTCCTTGGTAAGTGAATGTATTCACGGAATAACTTTTCTGCATTCATGAGCATTGCCACCGACGATGGTAGGTGACTTTACTCATGGAGACAATATCTTTTCTGACTGGTTCTTCCAGTCCCTTGTATTTCATTTCCTTTTGTCGTCAGCGATATGGCCTTTGGTTTCGAAGCATATGTTACACCCCCTACGTAAGACTACAATATAAAATATCTACCAATTTTCATATTAATATAATCTTGATAACCTATAGGTCCCAGGCTAACTTAAAAAAATAGTATTTTGCAGGTTTATATGAATTCTAAAGGTCAAACAAACACCATAAGAGAAAAAATTAATATTGCCAGAAGAAGCCAAATAATAGGGCTCTTTAAGGCAGGTAAAAGCCGAAAAGAAATTGCAGAAGAGCTGGGTTCTGAAAGATCTACTGTAGGCCTGTGGATCAAACTGTTTGTGCAATATTATTCAAAATATTATTTATTTACATACTTTTCAGTTTGGAGCTCTATAGTACCGAAATTGTCTTTTTAGCTCACTTGGGTATTTATAAAAAAATTCTCATCTCTACCGCAGATACCAAGGAGAAGAAAACTTGTGTTCTCAACCAAGAACCGGTGGTCCATGTAAGACCACTCCAGACCAGGACGCTCTCATCCTTCAAACAAGTGCGGAAGACAGCAAATTTACTGCTGCTCAAATCTCCCGTATTCTTGGTATGTACTAATTTCATGAAAATATAAAAGATAGAGTGCGATCATTTCAGTACGTCCATAATTAGTAGTTTATTATATTTATGTATTTGATTTTTTTAAAGTATACAAACAAATTAAATAAAAATTTAACTTATTTAGTAGTTGATAAAATTTGCTATGTCTAAGAGAACTCAATTATTTGTTTTGAAAGTGATCACTTCATATCCTTGTCCCTTGAAATTATATTCAGGTGAGAATTAACAAATGTTTCCAAACTTTTATAATTATAGCATATTGTTTACCTATTGGAATAATTTCAATTTGATGTAATTGAATAGGGGAATTTGATGGCGATAGAGTGGGTTTTGACTTAGGTCATGTATAAATCTGCTTTGGCAAATTTCTGATTGACGAATAATATGCCTCACTCACTTTCCGAGAACTTCAGCGTAAATGAGTGTTAGTAATGCGACGCTCTTAATATAAATCTTGAAATTTTGAATAGAAAAGATTTTCCAATTAAAATGAATACTTTATAAATTGTTAGTAGGTAAAGAAACAAATTTTTATACGTCAAATAGTTAACTAGAGTGCATCAATAATCAAAATACTACAGAACAATCACCTCCACATAATTTTCTCAAAAAAATATACGCATATTTGAACGGCGTGTGTGCAAGAACTGTATGAAATAGGCTCCATGAAGGCGGAAGAAACCACGTACTCCCGCTAGGAAGGAGCAGCTATCGGTGTCGAATGTCAGGGGGAGGTTACAGTTCTGCACAGAGCACCAGTAAGATATGACATATGTTGATCATTTACGAAATTAGATCTATTTATTTCTTGTATTTTGTCACTGAAGACACCATATATTATAGAGGCAATATCTTGATATAACTTTTGTAAATGTTAAATCATCTTTTATACAGAAACCACACATATGAGAATTATTGGAAGAACGTAATTTTTGTGGACGAAAAATCGTTCCGAAGTGACGTGAGTGGGAGGCTTCACTGCTGGAGGCCGAACAATACGAGATATGCGGTGCAGAACCTCAATCTCACCCACCACTCAGGTCGCATTTCTTCGCACTTTTTTGGGTGGATGTGGTCTCAAGGCGTCGGTGAACTGACTAAAATTGACGGCAGATTCACAGGTAGTAGAAACAGTTCTTTCATAATACTATCATAAAACATTTCTATAAAGTGAGTTATAACATCATTATTATCATGAAACATTTAAATAAAGGGAAAAATAACATTATTTTCTTCATATGTAGCCAGTACGTCGAAATTTTAGAGGTTGTTCTCTTACCTACCGTTAGAGAAATAGCGATACCTCATCCAGAACCAATTCTTTTGGTACAGGACAATAGTCCTATACACAAAAGCAGAATTGTGGATGAGTGGTTCCGAGAGCATCCAGAGTTCGTTCGTCTGTATTGGCCTGCTCGTTCGCCTGACCTTTAACCCTATAGAAAATCTACGGGGTTATATGATGAATGAGTGGGTCAATCAGAGAGAACGAACTGCTGCTGCTCTCGATCGCCATTGTTTAATGGTATAGGAGAACTTTCGCCAAAATCAAGATATGATGAAGCGCCTCGTCGCATCCAAGAGGTCTCCAATGCTCGGGGATTCTACACGAAATATTGATGATGACCCGTCCACCTGGTAAGTGTTTTACTTTATTAGCTTATTATAAAATTTCATAAAAAAAATTATCACTGAAAGTTATTTATCTTTGTTTAACGATACAGCAAATAATAAGATACTCTTGTTTTATTATGAAGTATTGTATGGATTGGAAACAACTCTTCTATCATTTAGTCTCCAGTGAATGGTATAAATATGTTGGCATCACTTGCTTCCCCATCTGAATTACCATGTTGTTCAAATTCTAAAACATTCATTTAATCCTATTTGTATTTTTTAAATAAATTTTCTGTTGAGCTGATACCTTCCAAATTCATAAAATATAGTTATGTTACACCATTTTCTTCAGTAGTTATTAATTATTCTCTTCTTTCTATCGTTCACGGTTCAACCTCTCTCGCGGCATTCATCATCATAATGCGCAACATAACAATATCTGTGCAAGTTTTTACTCTCTTTCTTTAATTAGTTCTATGCTAATATTGGAAACACCTGTTCACTTGATATAGTTAAATATATCCGTGATCTACTTTCCTTTTATTTGTTTCTTGAATCGAGTTTTCATTCTTTTTATATTTTGACCTCAAAGGTGGATCATTTTCAACATACCAAATTTGCTTCGCATTCACGTTGTTCAGAATATACAACCCCTCTTGTCTTCTATCTTGGTAGTTTTGAAACTCTTGACTAGAATTTTTAGGCATCAGATCGCACGATACAGACAAACTTTAGGTGTGAAGCAAATGTTTACTTCAACTTTTTTTTATCAAATCTTTGGATGCATTCATTTCTTGTGGAACAGTAATCTCATTTAATACAATTATTTATTTGTAATTATCAAATTATTTTATTATAGCATGGAATTAAAAATTAATTCTAATTTATCAGTTTTCTTGAGTTTAATAGTTGCTTGTAACGTTCTTTAAAAATAAATATCGGAAGAGTATTTAAATTATTCCGTTTGTAATTATTTCAGATTCACCAGTGCTCGTCTGCAGTGTCCTTCTCCACAGTGTCCTTCTCCACTTTGTCCTTCTCCACAGTGTCCTTCTCCACAGTGTCCTTCTCCACAGTGTCCTTCTCCACAGTGTCCTACTCCACAGTGTCCTACTCCACAGTGTCCTTCTCCACAGTGTCCTTCTAGCCAGTGATCTTCTCGCCAGTGATCTTCTCGCTAGTGATCTTCTCGCTAGTGCAGTACTAATCAGTCTAGTTCTCATCACTCCCGGGAAGTCCAGTCTCATTCCCCGACATGCTTATTACGCAATCATTCATAAATAGACTTAGCATCCTAACAAACTTTACGATTCCAGACACATCTATCATTTTAGTCGCCATTAAATTTAGGATTCAAATTTCTTAACTCATCTAAGTTACGTCTGTGATATCCATTTATTCATGCTTATTACTTCTTGATTTTCAACGACATTTCTCCGTGAAAAAGTGCATAAAATACCGAACTAATTTGTGTAGTTTTATTTATTGCTATGCGTTTGAAAAAACTTAATCGTAGGTAATTATAGAATTAATTGTATATTTTAGGTTCATGTTATTTATACAACCCTATATGCTTTTAAAAATTGTTCTAAGATCGATACTTAAAGTAAACTAGTACTAATCAGAAATCCTTTATTTTAGTAAGAATTGTATCGGGTAGTTTCACTTTAGAAATAACCTGCAAGTGTATTTATTCGTGTAGTAGTTTTTAAATTTACTTAATGAAATTGTTATTTTTAACTTTTGCAAAACACTATTTTTATAAATATATAAATATAAAATGATTATCTGTTTTCTGTTTATCCTTTATTTATCTTATTTTGAAAGTATAATATTAATATTGTATGATAGAGATAGAACTTCAAGCTAAAGCCTTAGTTGACAGTTGTCATGAATCCCAATTCCACTTTGATGTCACAAATTAAGCACCAAAACTGCAGTAGGTGGCTACATTAGTTCTGTTCTTGGAGAAACTTTCCTTTTGTTCATCTCATAGAACTTTGTAACTTATTTTATTGTCAACGTTGGCGATGTGGCATTTATTGAGAAGAAAAGTAAGGATCAGTTCAGTTATTTTTAGTTCACGATATCACTGCTTGTTAATTGGTAGTGCATGCATTTAATATATAAAAAATTTAAACTGTAAAGAAGGTTCTCTAGATGATAAAAAAATCCATCAAATTACTGCATTTAAAATCTAAACTAAATAGATTAAGCTACAACTTAGTCATAACTTTCTTTTACTCATTAGCCTAAAATAATTTTTTTAATTAAATAACTTCAATAAAAGATAGAAAGTATCGGTATAGCCGTATAGGAAATTACTTATTTATAAGTTGCTTAAAATAGAGAAAAACGCTTGTGAGCAAATTAATGACTGTTGTCATTAAATTGAGACGTAGGATAAATTATCATCATTTTAAAAACACAAATTTTAATAACTTCCACATTTTGGCCAATATATTGAATGAATTAAAACGATTATACACACAAAGGACTTTGAAAAAGAAGAGAAACTTGTCTTATCGACTAAATTAGTCAACTCATCACTATTAATTTATTGAAATTCTGAATGCAGAAAATTTTCGGATTATAACCAAGACAGGTTATAGCCTGTCCAGCAAATTATTTGAATGTGAAACAATGCGAAGCTATTAAAAATCATATCTTTAGACGATTAAATGCTCATGTGTGAATTATTATAATATAAAATATTCGTGGAATAAGATTTGACAAAACTAAAAGTAAAACTACAGACATTTACTACAAAGTTGAAAACGTGTATTATAGTTTTGATAATATAGCCTATAGGAGAACAAATAATTTAAAGGTGTAAAAGAAGCAAAGTTATTCAAAATCATATCTGAAGAGGATTGATTTTAATGTTCTTGTGTGAATGGCTGTCATAAATAATATTTTTGGAATTAATGACATTTAACAAAGCTAAAGCTAAAAATCTACTTTCAATTCGAATAGTTATTAGTTTCAATATTAAAACGAAAATTGTTCGAAAGTAAATTGCATAAAAACATACAAGAGTAAATCGTATGAAATATATACCAAAGTTTATTGAATAGAAAATTTCAAAATTATAATTATTCATTTCAAATTATAAAAATTACATGTATTCATTACAAAATGAACAGTACATGGATGATACAAATGAAACTATATGTTTATACTTTAATTTAATTTAAATAATACAAAAATAATATCTAATCACTTGTCAAAAATCAGTATAAATCACCCCCCCTCCCTGTTGTCCCTCCTCTAGATACACACATATTATCCCCCATTTCACCCAATTACCCCCCCCCCAACATTTACCCCAGCTATAGGCTCCTCCTTAATGGGGGATTTTTGAACGCGGAGGAATACTCTTTAAAATGCCATATGCAAAAAATAAGAAAGGTCAAAAATACTAAAATAGCATACTACAGCTGACGGATACACTTTTCTCTGATAGTACATAATAACTCAGACTGTTAAAATGTAGGGACAAAAGTTTCTTTCTTTTATGTTCAATAAAAATATTTCAATCTCTACTATTTAATTACAATTACCATTGAAAGATGAGGCAACAAACCGTCCGTGTGCGCACCCACACGTAGATTATATAGAATTGACTGGTAATGGGAACGAATTACCCTGCGTTCAGAATTGTCCGTCTCTCTGCCGACCGGCAAAGAACGCTCGTGTGCCCACATACCCGAGAGTTAATGCTATTTTAGGGTCATGCGTCAATCGCCGGACGGCAAAGAACGCTCGTGTGCGTGGGCCCTTAATCTAACGTAGAATGGAGCCGTAGGTAGCAGTGAGTGGAGTGACGTGACACCAAGGGAGACGTTCCAGAGGGTTGCCACGAGTCGCTGGATTGCAAGCTAATGCTGAGAAGATCACTGGCTATTTGAGGTAGACACAAAGAAATGCAGTATTTAATCTTCAAATTTATTGTAGAAAAGCAGGTTTCAGTACAATACGCTATATGAAGGCTAACATATTAAATCCTGAGAAAGATACAAAAGGGTACATATAAATAAATACAAAGAATAGTTGCACATTACTGCGTTCACGCAACGAGAATATTTCATTATGGATTTTCCTCAACCAAACCTTGAGTCTCAAGACATCCCAATTACAATAAAAAATAGTGCAGATTATGAACTATAATCCAGGTTAATGAAACAAATTATTGATATAAATATGAAGAATTTTCTCTCAAATAAGCACCAATGGAGATAATAATATGGAAAAAACACAGCCTCTTCGAGAGTCCTAATTTTGAGGTGAATATCTTTCATACCATTACAATCATTTGATACCGGTACATTACCAAGTAGCTTTTTTAATTTTCATGGTTTAAAAGTTGTTCCTTTCCACTACGAGGTGATCCAAAGAAACATGAAGAGAAGAAGGCCTCGAAGAAGAAGGGACAGTGAAAGTACGCTCCATGCACTAGGTCGACTACTCGGCTACCACAGGTAACCGTGTCGACCCAGCGCATGGGTGACAAGAATAGACACCCATGAATAAGAGACCTACAGTCAGTCTGCTTGGGATATAGCAAGGAAGAATGGATATAGCAAGGAAGAAGGAAGAGGAAATAAATTGAGGAAAGATACAAAGGAAAGCTGAAGATGAAGGGCGCCAAACTAAAGAAAACTTAAATATTACAAAAAGGAGGCCTACCTAGAGGTAGCCTGGGGACAATTGAGGGAGTAACTTCATATGAAAACAATGAAAAATGTAATGAAAAAATCTCAGAAATATGCCTTTCAAATTTGTATATAGATATGTAACATATTTACTCTCATTATGATCATAATATGGTTGCATATATTTAGTTTCAGAAGAAAGAATTTACTTTTATAGGCCACTAATAAATATTTCAATAGACTAATTTAAATAAAGAGTTTAAATTCCATTTCGGAATTAATGGGCATATATAAATCAAAATGAATACACAGGAATTCGTAGAATCAGTCAGAAATAAAACTAGCTATACAAGGTGTCCAACACTTTATTTTATGAAGGTATGATCCAAAATGTTTAGTTCAAGAGTTACAAGGTTAGGAAAGTAGTATCTGTACCATTTATTATTATTATTAGTTTTTTTTTTTTAATGTTGCGATAAGAAACAAAACATTTTTAACAGTAATTATTAGGAGCACAAGAAACAAAATCTTAAATTAGGTTACTTGTTTACAGAATGTGTCCAATTTGCCGCCCATTTGTTGCGATGCAAGCGTTCAAACGTTTGTCTCGCAAGAATTCGTCCGCCAATCATTGGGCAAACGTTTGAACGCCTGCATCGCAACAAATGGGAGGCAGTTTGAACACATTTTGTAAACATGTAACTTGATTTAAGATTAAGTTACTTGTGCTCCTAATGAATACTGCTAAATATGTTTTATTTCTTATTGCAACATTAAAAAATTTACGTTAACTAATAATAATAAATGGTACAGATACTACTTTCCAAACCTTTTAACTAAACATTTTAGACCATACCTTCATGGAAAAAAAGTGTTTATTTCGACGAATGCAACCTTATGTAGAAGTACATCAGTTAAATAAAATACATAAACATAACTAGAAAAACAATAAATTCAAACAGTTATGTTGATTCAAACAGATACTACATGTATATTATAAAAAAATCAAAACATTAATTTTCCAATATAATTTTCAAAACATGAAAAAACTAAAGGAATAATCACCAAAACTATTAAGAAGACTAGAAAGTAGAGTATTTAATTTTTATCTATTTATGAGTGACTGCTCGCATTTTATTTTTATTTTTAGAGAATCAAATGTAATTAAAAAATCAGTCATTGATTCAGAACAATATGTAGGAAGGAAGCAATTATTTTTTGATCGAAGTAAAGAGATGTTTGGTGAACATTTATATAACTATAGTTATCAAAACAAAATAAGATAAGTTTTCTAGCTCTAATGATAGATATGAAAGCAATATCACAGTATTTAAGTCCCTAAGAAGAATCTATATTTTCCTGTTATTCTTTAAAGAATAAGAAGCTGCCTATCAAGATATATCAGACTGGAAAAATCCAACTACCAGACAGCTGTTGTCTCCAGAAAAGACTATTGCCTCTTGTATTAGAGTTATCACATCTTTAGTTGGTGGGAGGATTTCTTCTGTAGTCTCTTACACTTTCCGGCATACTCAGAAACTGTTACATTTCCCTTTGAAGAGAAGTTCTGCTACGCTTGAGAAGATGAGTAGGATCTCTGAAAAAAAAACTATTATTAATATAAACTAGCAACACAAATGGCAAAAAATACTATTCGTGTAATTATTACCTTGGGACATCATGCATGTGGTGATTATTATTCTAGTTAATAAAGCATGCCCTTTCTCACCACTTTAGTGGAGTCATTTAGACATTGCAAATGGAGAGAAAAATTTAATTTTCTCTTGTGCTTAGTATGCTACAATTCATCTTAAATTGTGTAATTCATAATCTCTCCGTCTCCAAGGACAAAATTGCACTGAATTTCTCACCAAAATAATGACATTTCCATATATTCTGTCAAAAATAACATTGTAGCAATGTACCAAAGAAGAAAATTAGACATTTCTCTCCAATTGCAATCTAATGGCTAACCTCTACAATCACAAAATAGCGAGCAAGGACCTACTTCACATGTTGGGCTGCAATGCACCTCCGCAGATTAGGTACGGAACATTTTTTTCCAGACTCTCAAGAGACAAATCTCATCTGAGCCCAATTTTTGAAATTTGAGATCTCGGAGGTAGATCTTGATTTAATTCCTATATTAAAATATTTCCATTAGGGTAAGTTCTTAATTATCGGTGTTAGTTCTAAATTTTCGGACACATAAGATAATTAAGAACTCACCCTATTTAGCTGAGGGAAATTTTGAATTAATTCCTATGTTACCATAAATATTTAATTTAGCCAAGGGAGATTCTGAATCTGTTGCAGAGAATCTCAGAGTAACTCTACCTCCATTTGAAATCTCCGAGAGTCAGGAAATTAACAGATTAATTAAAACGTAATGTATGCCAGATTGTATTTGATGGTAAATTCCTCTGACATGTCGAAGGAATTTTCTAATCTCTAAAATGAATATTCCTGCGATGTCAGGACTTATAGCTATTTATCCCTATTTTACCATTAATTTTGGCTTTTTGGGAGGGGAAATTGGAAAAATGTTGGAGGACTAGGGTCACGCAGGTAAATTGCAGCCCTCTGATTTTTTAAATTTTTAATTGCAGCCCTCTCAAGAGTCTAAAAAATTCTGAACCGAAATTACATTAAAATGTTGCATAGCTACCAAAAGAAGCGCAGTGCATGCTATAATTTAATAATTTAACGAGTGTTTTGAAGCTATGAGATTTCTGTTGTTAGAGGCCGCAGTTAATTAGTGTGCTACAAATTTTCTGGTGGCTGGCACCTGTTTGACCCTAACCAAAATAAGAGGAAATGAAATGTTGGATGATATTTTACAGATTTTTGGAAAAGTCAGAGGAGTTCAATGCATAAAATACAATCTGCAATTTATTATTAAAAATATAAAATTCACTAGATAAGTCAACAGTATCTAAAAGCTGAGCAGCGCACTACAATACGGCGCACCACTGTACTTTCTACAATGGTCTCAATGTAAATGGCTGTTATGTAGTTTGTTTTATCCGCTAGTTTGTTGTTCTGCACACATCATGATTGTTTAATGACCTGGCAGGGGGGTTCGGGGGGGGGGGGGGGGGCGGCAAGCCCCTCTATATATCTACCTAATTGAAAAATTTTTAACTATACCTTAGACTAAAAGTTTACAATAGTTACCCCTTAAAATTATAATCATTACAGTTTTTTATGATAAATTTTATTTTCTATTCCAAAAAACATCTCAATCAAAGAATTAAACTGTGTAGCTACCTAATAGGTATAAACATTGTATTCAGGTACCGTTATCAAATTCACTCCATATATCATTAATTTTCATTCAAATTACCTATCTATTAGAACGTACAGTGGTGCGCTGTAATCTGGTGCGTCGCTCAGCTTTTAGATTCGTATCGCTAACTTGCTAAGTGCTAACTGATGTAAAATTAAGTACACCAATAATATGAGATAATATCTAAATTCACCATCACTTAGCTAGGTCCGTATATGAAGCACAAAAATCATCTGATTTTTTCAAAAGCTGAAAAAATAATAAAAATCCACGATCCAACAACATGATACATACATATTTCCAATAATATGGCTGATCCACCAACATTTTTGCCAATTTAGACACCGAAAATTCATGGTATGTACCTAGGTTATTTAGGTAACATTATTACTAACATAAGATAAGAATAAATAGTTAAAAATTCAGATTTTGTTAGAATGTTACTTTCAACGGGGATAAAATTCCACCGACAAGTCATTGGAATTAGGAATGGTAGACCATAGTCAAGTACTTAATAACCAAGGGCTAAGAGGCTAATTCTAGCAACTTACCGAAGATAGAGCAGCAGCAGGAATAACTGAGAACATCATAACTGGATTTTCTGAAATTCAAAACTTGGAAGACTGCTTAGATTGATGATGTCATTAATTAATTATAAAAATAAGATTGGGAATGAAATGATCGGAAATCAATTGGCTGGGGATCAATTGTTACGGGGATCATATGACCAGTGATATTTTTACTGGGGATCTATTGACCAGCCCCCGTTCCAACAATATCCTGCCTTAATCCATTAAAAATTTGATTTTCTTATTTTTCTTAACGCTCAAAACTAGTGATTGATAAAATTAATATTTGCTACCGCAAGTATGTATCATGAAGGATTTATATAGTAAAAGTTATAAAATAATGAATTATACTATTATAATTATAATCACAATTGAAAATAAAAGAATGGTAATTTTTTTTTTAATATTTTTCTCGATTCAATATTATTGAATTATACTTTCTTGTATGTATATATTATTTGTACAATTATATATGTATCAAGAATCATAAATATATATGTCATTTATTATTTATTCTCAATTAATATGTCAACAACATTCAATAAAACCCTAATATAAAATGTAATTAATTATTTTTCATTTATCTGTTAAAATTGTAAATTAGGTACGATATAGTTAGTTTCAAGAAAGAAAATATAAATATTTAAATCGCATATATATAGTTAACTAACAGAAATATATTGTACCCAATTACTAATATAGAATCCGTTTAAAAGACCTTTAATTGAATGGAAGGATAATAAAGAATATTAGTCGTACATTCAAATTTGCAAATCTATATTCAGCATTATTCACGCATTTGTAGATTTATTTAAAAAAATTAGCAACTGAAAGACATATCCTCGTCATATGTTTTAACCTACTGCAATTTGCCTGTAATTGAAATGTACGTGCAGCATCGCATAAAGTCCTCAGCCAGGTTCCTCACGTCTCCTGTTAATTTGTTCCTCAATTACTCTGTTTGCCCAGTGATCATCAATCGCCATTGATGAATAATAAACTAACCTCTCGCATTTGCAATTATGGTGCTATAATGACTTCGTTCTGCTTCCCTCTGATCATTTCCACGCTTCAATGACACAAATGACCCTTTGATTTATTACTTGTTGTTAGAACTGTATGGATTTGAATATTCTTAGTATATTTTAGTTTAAGAAATAAAAAATAGATTTTACTAAAATAATACTATATTACATAATACATAATCTATATATTGTACACGAGTGTATCTCTCAAATGATAGAATAATTATCAATATTATCCAGTAACATAATTAATGCTCCGAGTATTATCTTAACCTTTTCGAGATTAGATTACTTCTGATATTATATATTCACATGTGAATACAAGAAAGAAAAATACTCAAAGGTGAAATATATAATTTAGTCAGACTTTCTTAGTTTTCAGATTTCAGACCACAGTCAACATCTATCTACCAAATACTGGCAAATAGACGCAGATGAGTTGCCCTGGAGACCGTCCTGCCTTCTGAAACTGATCTGATATCTTGTTTTTTTCCCGCCACATTAATTCTCTCAGACGTGTTGGTAATTTATTTAGTTTTCAGATGTGTATAGTAAGATTTATATTATATAATATAGTTTCATGTTTTAGCAGAATTTCATCTTTCTCTTTGTTGAGTAATTCACATCCTGTTCAGATTGTCTTTTTACATTCACAACCAGTTTATATGATTTGCTCCAATAGCAACAATTCTCTTCACCATACCTAACTAATTTGATCGACAATTTGTGAACCTAAAAATGTATGATGAAATATCTGATCATCAAGCAATAGTTATGGAATACTGTAAGATATTATAATGTATTCTTATTAGTAAAAATAACTAATATTAAGTTATTAGTAATTATAAACGAAATCAGTGCAAAACTTATCCGCTTACAATTTCATGTTCTTCACACTGAAGAATCCTCTTCTTTTCTACTGAATAACACCCATTTTTCTTCAAATAATTAGCATATTTACAGTCACTCACACTGAATTATTTATATTAAATGCGAAATAAACCGCACTTGAAAAGGCTTCAGATTGTTAACGGACTACACTGTAGCCGCAATTTCTTTAAAATTACACAATTTATCTTTTGTTCGTGGAACAAACTGTATCTGCTCAACTTGAAAAAAAATGTGATTGTTGGTTATGTAGTCCATTTATTTCAGTGAGGTTCAGCAATAGCCCTCCATGGCAATAAGATTTGTCCAATCAATGCTTTTAGTGATTCATCAAGCAATAATTTACAATAGAAATAACTGTTAGGAAAGTATCAGTTGGAATAAAATATAGTTCCTCACAATTATATGTGAAAGAATTAATTTATTTGTTTTAGATATCTTCGTGATCCTTTTATCCTTCTTTTAGAAAATAATCATAAATTATTATAAGTGTATTCAAAACTAATTTCAACGAATTGATCGCTAATTTGTTAAGTTTTTTTATTTTATTCATATTTCAAATTTCCATTATATTGTGTTTTCTTCAATACGTTGTACGATCCCTGCTGATAGTTTTCATTACTCAAAATTTATTAATTAATATATAATTTATAAATACATTAACAATAACAAATTTATTCTCCTTATATTTCTTCATTCTATAAATAAAATAGCTAAATGTCTAACAGTAGTAGCTTCCATTCAGGAAATTTTTGCTCTGCTGATGTAGCCTCGGGTCATTAAGCTTTGGAAGAAACTTTTTTTGCGAAGGTGCGTGAGGTGCAAGCGATGTACGGTGGGTAGTTATTAGTGAAGGCCAACTTTGTTACAAACAACTGAAGTAGCAAACTCTGTATTCCTTGAAGTCCCATCATATATATCAGACAGAGTTTATAGTCACTCATCACAGTGTTGTGTCTGTTTGGGGAAGTATTAAAGAGTATAAACTATACATTTTGTTTTTTAATATTATAATAAAACTATACAATACCTCATCTGTCATTTTTATTTCATGCTTTATGTTACTAGTCAAAATATTATTTCATTTGACGATAAAAACAACTTACACAACGAAAAGTCTCACTCTTTCTAATATGAATCGCTATCACTAATTGCAGCCATCAGGTATAAAAATTAAGATTGCATTACCAAATCTAACTACTCGAGTCACTTATTTTTAACGAAAAACGTTCAGATAATTTTACTTCAGGTAATTGAAGTGTGAGTGAAAAATGAGCTAAAATAATTTGAATATTTATTATTTGAAAAGATGGATTTGAATTATGATTCCACTTTGAAGTATGTCAAACGTTTCATTTTAATTTATATCACGATGAGAACACACACATTAATCAGTTTCAACAGATTTTTCTAATCTTGAACTTGACTGATTTATTGTAAATACAAACTTGACGTAAGTTTTTGCTCCTGATTAAATATGTTTTAGAAAAAATATATCCCTGATTCATTAGAACTCCCTGCAATGAGATCCTGTAAAAGTGAATGTAGAGTATTAATAAATTAAGACAGTAGCCTGTATAGTGAAAAAAATTCCTTAGTCTGCTATTAATTTTAGAAATCTAATGGTCCGTTTGAAGAGGATACTTCATTACATAGCTCTCTAAATTCAATGTTCAGGATTTCATTTTACAGGAGTTATACTTTATCTATATTCACGATGGATTTTAAATTTTCATTCTATATGGTTTTATGGTTTATATACAAAACCCTCTATGATGTGGCCTTTGAAATTGAAATTTCCCTCCAAATTCTTCACCAATCCAAATTCGAGCGTATCATATATCTGTCAAATCTCCAGTCGAAATATATCATTAAATTGAATGGTAAACCGGAATAACGTGGCAAAATATTTCGCGATGGTAGAGACTTTGATTGGTTGAAAATGAGACTACTATATAAATTCACTGTGTTTTTATTATATCGAAAACATGCTCGATTTGGATTGTGTGAACATACATATCTACTATTTACTTACGTTAATCCATAAAATGCAATCTCTAAAAGTGTTGCTTAATGGATTATTTATATAGATATATAGGTTATACAATATACATGTTCAAATAATTTAGATAAAAAGTAGGTATTTGACCGTATTTCAAACTGTAATTGGAAATGTACTTATTAACGCATTCGGATTTCTTGCTTTGGATCATCAATATTAAGACATTAAGTAAAACAGACCTGGTTCCCCGTATTGTAATTATACTAACAAGTTATTGGAAAAATAAACAACATTGACGATTTTCTTCTATATTTTACGAATTATTTTGATTGGATTAATGTTTGTCAAACGAGTAAACTATATGCATTTATAGATTGAATCGTTGATCTTTAGAGGACAATAAAAATAATTGTTCAAAGTAGCAACTACCCAAACTGATTCAACGATATCGTTTAACGTCGAAAAATTCATTCTAAACAAGTAGAAATCGTGAATGTTCCAAAGAATCAAGAAATGTCTGGTGCTAGGCTACGATTGATCTTTCCAAGGAGGATCAGAAAGTTTTTTTGTTGACACAAACTATGTACATCTATTCCAGGAAATGGTATAAACTGCAGACCCGAAAAAACTTAAATGTGTTTTTTTTTCTATTTACGGCCTCTGTTTGTCTTCTAAAGAAATGCATTGGAACCAATAAAGCAAGTGATTGCAAAGTGTAAACTGTAAGATATGTTATAATCTATTTAATACACAAGAAAAAAATTTAATGAAAGTATTGTACCGAAGATGTGTTAGTTGTTTATAACAATCGACACTATTTCAAGTTTACTTTATTAAAAATAATGATATTAAATATATATATAAGACCAGTGTCATATATCTCGTTTCCTTATTATAATCTCTTTCAGTGTTATGTGATTTTGCAAACATAAACTTCTATCAATTAAGTATATACAAATATATTATAGGAATAACTTTATTATACACTACCAATATAATATATTGAGTTGATTCATCCAAGATATTATTCTCTTATGTATTTTGAATATACCAATTACTTGGTTATAATTATTACATTTACAATTTGTTTCATCTTTCTGGAGAATGAGCTATATTTTGTGTTGTGTCGATATATTTTCATATGTTTTCAGCAATTCCTCTAATTTTAAGATTTCCAATGTGAGAAAATATTCCCAATTTATTGTCTGTCTTTGAATGATTGATTTAAAATTCTTTATTATTTCTAATACATTGTATACAAAAACTTTTGAAATAATTTGGAATATAATTGAATCTTCAATAGTTTTCCCTTATTGTATAATACTATAAGATATTAACCATTTCAGAATAATTTTTAAAAATAATTTTCCCCCTGCTTCAGTCAAATATTAATTTGATGTTACTATGAATTAATAGATAAAATGTGTGTTCAGTTTTATCTTCAAATTCGCATCACATTGTTCTAGCGGAGAGAAAAGAAACTCTTCTGTTTTTCTCAAAGAATTAAAGTGAGTTAAAATCTTCTTTACGATAGGTCAAAAGATACAGAAATCTTGTTGATTTTTTAACCGAATTACTCCATCTTGTATTAAATGTATTAGGAATTTACTTGTAATAATTTTGTTCGTCATTTAATATGTTATTATTTCCTGACTTATGAAAGGAATTGAAAAAGTCGTTATTACAAAGTAACATTAAAATTAGCGGTTGTATTATGGGGGAAAGAATAAACGAGGTCACTTTGAATTTTATTAGCAAAAACCGTGGAGTTTTCAGTCAATACTTTGAGATTTGACACGTGGCATAACATAAGCACCTCCTACACGTAGTAAGAAAAAAGATGCCAATTAGTGAATAGTAAAGGACTACATAGATACCAATTAGTGATTTTGTTGAATATTTTTGAAGATGGAGAAAATTATATTTTGTCGTAATAATATAAACTTAATATCATATGCTTTTGATGAAATCTATATTGATTTTAACTATTCCGATGAGCTATGTATATTTTTCTTATTTTTCGATTAAATGTAGCTGAGAAACAGTGAATTCAAGTTACGCTAATTGAGTGGTTACCTAAAACTACTAACGGGCAGTGACCGATTTCATTGTATATCAAATTTTGGTGGAAAGAATAGAATCTATGACTTAATTGATTTTCATCTTCAAAATATATTTCCACTCGTGATTTTCTATTACTAAAAATTTAGAATCTTATAACTATATTGCGTTTGGCATAACACGAAAAATATTTGGCTTCCTTGGATTTAATATCTATCAGCTTTTATTACACTAACCCGTAATTCAATATAAACAGTCAGACAAATTAAAACTACATTTATAAAGTTTTTCAACTTCTAAATTGAATACACAGTCGTACCTATGATCATCGTAGAGGAATCTTTAATAAAGGGAGTCATTGCTGCTCCCGCTTTATAGAAGTGTAGAAAGGGTTGTTTTAATATCTTCATAAATTAATTATTATGGATACCCCAAAAATTATTTAAGGTAATATATATATACCTACAGCTACTCTTCATAATATTAAAACAGAAAAAAATAACAAATATATCTTATTCAAAGTATTTAATATATTTTCTTTGCTTAATTAACTTCGCTAAGAATCTCTAATTCACTGTTTGTGAATTGATACTCATTCATTTTCTAGTCCAGTCATATAATTCCAACCCAAAACATTAGTTATTATCTGAATCATAGATTCAGAATTCTACTCTGACTCAAATAGATGAAATGGAAAAAGAGATACAAGGGACTTCGAAGAAGTAGTCAGATAGAAAAATAGTTAATGTATAGCCTAGAGGATTAGATATAATACTTTTCAATTGAACATTTCAATCCTACAGTACAGAGCCAAAAAAATTGAAGGTTACGTTTTCCAAATTAATATATAAACATGATATAAGAATAAAAGGAATTTCTACATCCTGGAACCTAAAGAAGCTCTTTGTGTTTCTCATCCGTCCGTTCACCTCTAACAGCTTTCAGGAGAAGCCGTTATGGTATTCTATGCAAAATTGATATAAAAGTTTGCAGCATTAGCAGATTTGAATAAAGTGAATATTCAAAATTTATTTCTATTCCAGCCTCCTTTACTTACAAGAATGAAAATTTATCTAGTATAAATAATTGAATTTAATTTATATTAGACCTTTTCATCAAATTTTCGATATAATGATTCTGTGATAATCAATCTTTCCCCTTCATTTTGATTTATTCAGATAGTGGTATCTACTTGAGGTGAATAAGTCACATATTACCACCAAATGGTTATGAAAGTTACTATGTGTAAATACAGTCACTTACAAAGTAATGTGACCTAAAGTAACGCTCATGATACCTAACTAGTATTCTTATATTATCATTGCCGGTAATAATG
Source organism: Caprella mutica (assembly GCA_947561585.1). Lineage (NCBI taxonomy): Eukaryota > Metazoa > Arthropoda > Malacostraca > Amphipoda > Caprellidae > Caprella > Caprella mutica. The sequence continues at coordinate 67,164 of CANNZV010001508.1, forward strand.
CATTGAACTTCTGAGGTGTATTGAGAGTAAATAAAGTTGTTCATGTTTCAAACAAATTTCTTCACTGCTAATTTGTATTAGTTAATGATATAATTGGTCAAATGATTTTTTAAATTTTGGCTTAGAGTGTGTGACACCTACCACATGCTGAGTAAAATTTCATATTTTTACCTCTTTAGTAGAGAAATAAAGTATATTTATGGATTCACACTATGTTCATTTATTTTCATATAAATCTGTTGAAAAAAATTAGGCATAGCTATTTAGTGAAATAGATAAAAACTATTCTTTATTGGGAAGAGTTAGATATAAAAGGAAAAAAAATAATTTCATGAAATTTTAGTGATTCATGCCAAGGATACAATCAAATGAATACCTGCACTGAATTTTAGGAAATTAAATTCACCATTAAAGAGTTAAATGCACAACAACAATCAGCTATTACTTATTAGTTATAGAAGCTGGAGACATTATAAAAATCCCCCCCCCCCCTGCCTATCCTCCTATAGTACAGAGTTAAATAGGAATAATATTACCTCATACATTACTATGTAAACTTGTAAAGCTATACCTTTTAAAATTGTATATAAGTAAAATAACATAGTGGATAAATTCTTGAATTCCCGAGTAAAATAACATAGTGGATAAATTCTTGACTTAGCATATTAATATTTCTCGCATTTTTACCTTTTTGCGCAATTGGTTTTCAAACAAAAGATTTTATTCCGGATAACCAAAGATTTCGTGAAGATATTTCTGTTCTATCTCATTGCACAGTCAATTCCATTACATTTAATCATTGAGAACATTCATTCCACAATTTTATCACTAATATTCAACCCACCATTCGTGTTACGCATCTATAAATCCATTGTTACCGCAACCATTGACCTATCACTGAACGTTCAATGAACATTGAAGGCAGCATTAAAAATTATTACATAAGGTTAGGTTAGCGGTCCGGTTGGAGGTTCATGAAGGCTTATCACCCTTAGTGGTTTCGGTAAGTGTTAAATAAATACTTTATCTTTTACTTAGGTTGCTTTATTGACAGTAAACAGTAATATTATATTTTGTCATTGTCAAACTCAACATGGGAAGGACGGAATTGTCCCCCAGACCACTAACCTAACTATGAATAATTATTGTCAAGGCTGTCTTCAATATCCCTCAAACGTGCAGCGATCGATTGCTGGTTGCACTAATTAAGAATCCACAGATTGCATAGCACGATCGACGATAGAGGAGAACGGTCGGTGGCAAATACATACACTAGGGTGGACCAAAAAATAATAGTTCAGGAAAACTTCACAATCTTCATATGGAAGACCTTTTAAAAAAGGATACGTTATGAAAGAACGGTGCAGTGACAATCGGGCCCGCTAATAATTGGGTCCAGGACAATAGTTGGGCACAGGGCAATTATTAAGCACAGGAAAAGAAAACCCCGTATGTAATATATGATAATTTACTTAGTGTGGGGCTTAACGTCTGTTTTCTGAACCAAAGGCTAAACGAATAAAGTCAATAGAAAGCCCAATACAAGGGACTTGAAGAAGCTGTGAGAAAGAAAGCTGGCTTCACGATCAAAAATAACCTACAAACAGTCGGTGACAAAGCTCTCATAGATGCAGAAAAGCTACTCCGTGAATTCAGTCGCTTACCAATGAAATGAGACGAAAAAGGAGAAAACCACCTATGTGTGAAGAGGAGAATGAAGAGGTGAATTTGAATGAAAACTGCGATGAAGGCTACTGAACATCATAGTGTAAGGTTAAAACCCTAGTTTTATCCTATAGAACCACAAGGAGCGTTGAAAAAATGATGGACATAGTGAAAATGGCAATAGACAAAACATAATCCAAATTACAACAGTTCGGGGCCCAAGCAAAATATAAAACACAAATTTTTAAGAATGTTTATACATATAAAACTGAATATTCAAATTAAACTTTGAAACAAATACATCATGACCAAACAAACGTTAACAATATACATGATCGTCCAATAGTTTGCATCTAAAATTTAAATACTGCTTTCATATTTGCTGAGTTGAATAGAAAGAAATCGAGGTATGGTAAAAGGGGATTTTATCGTAGGGAGCAATTTGATTGCTGAAATAGCCTGATTTGCTTGCAAAAACACTATCTTTTTTGTTAAAAAAAATATTTGTCCATTAAAACAAAGAAGGAAAAAATCTGTACAAAAGAGGAAATTCCTCCAGAACTACAAGTGAGGGGTTGAGTTCCTTGAAGGTGTGGACCCGACCCTCTAAAACTTCTCTTTCGCGGCTGAGAGGATGCTGAAGGCATTCCCTCTCTGAATAGTGAGAGCCATTTTCTGTTGGAACAATGCAGTCTTCCTTGGAACGTTCGTTGTTTCAACAAGGCATCTAGTCGTCTACCTATGGACTTCATGATTGAGGAGGTGGTACTGACGTACGCTACTTTTTTCTCAATAGCAATTGGCTAAAATATTTAAGCATCACCAAGGGCGAAGTATTTCCGACGATTACGGTTCTCCGCAGCCCCGGAAGCTGATCCGGCCTCAACCTCGGAATCATAGAGGTGTTTCTCGGCAAATGTGTCAACAGACACAATCCCAAATCAGACTCTTTCCATTCATGTAAGGAAAGCCAGTAATACCATCTGGTCAGAAGGCTCCATTTTTTAGTACTGATGGGAGTCCTGCTCTCTGCAAAGCCCGCTTTACAACATCATTCATTGCCGCATGTTTCGGGTTACACCCAGAACTGTACCTAAAAGACACTGAAGACAGGTCATGCAGTCCTCTAACATGCATCCCATTATCACAGCAGCGAATGAGTCACACAAATTCAGGCACCCAATCTGAGAGCAATGGATACCCTCAGGACATCTAAATAAAGTATACCCCCAAATATTGAAATGTTGGTTTCGTAGTCAGCTATTATTTTTCCTCTTGAATTTCTTGCATGTAACGCTCCTTCATCAGTTTCCCCACGGAGCACCAATTCTTCCTGAGTGTGAAGCACTACACTGGCTAGTTTGGAGGGGTGAGGGGCAACTGCAAAATTGTTCATACTAGTCTAATTTTTCGACACAGTCATCAATAGATTTTACTCACTATCCTTCCCTATTTTAAGAGTTAGTAAATCACAAATTATGATTTATTTGACCAAATATAGGAAAAATATGTAACACGTACTGTTACATATTTTTCATACCAGCTGTTAAATATGTAACACGTACTGCTGGTGACTGGAGATCAGATCTATATTGAAAATTGACTTGGTCATTTTTATTGTTGAGGAGAGGCTGATTTAGACGTTTCTTTGTCGGCATTGAGTCTGAATGGTTTCTTATTATTATTTTCGTTTGATATCATAGATGGTAAATAAGTAGTGGATCACACAGATTTTTTTTTTCAACTTCCAACTCCTTACATGGATTTTACTCAAATCTGCCACAAATTATATGGAACATACACCGACACAACATTAAATATTGAAACTTACAAATTTCATCCTATATTCTTTATCATACACAAATACATATGGAACGCATAATCTATTCAGTAGTAAATAATGTTTCCAGGCACATCAAGCAAAGGAACAAATATGAAATATTCCCTTAATTATGAGAAGATTAACGATTGGTTTGATATAAAAGTTAGAAAATGCAAGTAGAGATGTCTTATTCGAGTGAAGGACGTGAAATCGAGTCTACTTATATGATTGTGCTGTATAAGTCAGAGACTATACTATACTGACTTACTATAAGTCAGAGACAATGGCGACTTCCAACCCCTACGCTGGCCGGCAAGAAATCCGGATCTTAATCCGATTGAAAATGTGTGGGGCTGGATAGTCAACGAGTGGGACCATGCCAATGAAAGATCGTCTGAAGCTCTTTAACAGCACGTAGCCAGCATGTGGAATAAACTTAGAAATTTTCCTTATTTCTTTGAAAATCTAGCTAGAAGTATGCTTCGTCGCATAGAAGAGTGTCTGGAAGTCGAAGGAGGCTACACTAAATATTAGGAAATCAATATCGGATTATTTTATATTTTTATATTTATGCGATGGTATTAGTTAAGATATATACAACTTTATTTTTTATTTTGAATCCGTTCATTACTTCATTGTTATAATTACATTTATATTTAGTTTGTTTTAATGTTTGTTCCATATTTACGTATTCCCGTACACCAACATTCATAGATTCATTGATCTATAAAACTGTCTGTACATACTTATTATGAATAGCAAATTTATATAGGAATTTCTGTATATACAGGGTGGGGCGTAAGTTTGGAAGCAAATGAAAGTGCATATTATAATCCAACGAAAAATATATTTAATAATTTACAGTTATGTATTATTACAAGGGTTTTAAGAATTCAAAAATCATAAATTTATTCAAAATGTCCCCCCTTGTTTTTAATAACAGCCTCAAATCTCCTCCGAACTCCTCCTACTGCGGCACGCAACTGTTCTTGTGAAATTTCCTTCCAAGATCTCTGGAGCGAACGCTTTAAATCATCCACACTGCGATGGAATTTACCACAGGCCTTTGATTCAAGAATGGACTATACCGAAAAGTCCATAGGATTAACATCTGGGGAGCAGGGAGGCCACATTTCTTTGGACCAAAACCGTGGAAGATGGTCATGGCACCAGTTTGAGTGACATTTGCAGTATGTGAAGTCGCGCCGTCTTGCTGAAATGTCCATAGAGTGTCATTACCGAAGTGATCCTTAGCTGACTCCAACAATGGCGTCAAAATATTCTCAACATAACATTTAGCATTGATTTTGGCGCCTTGTTCCACAAAAATTAAAGGAGATCTCCAAGTTTCTGAAACGGCGGCCAAGACCATTACTGAAGCAGGTTTCATGGTTCTGTGGACAGTTTTTTGGTTGTTTGGGATGTCTTTTGCACTTTTACCAATTATTCTGTCATTCCTCCGGTTGTGAGCCATTTCCACTGTGAAAATTCTTTCGTCAGACCAAACAATTTCACCAGCCGTGCCAGACTTCAATTCTCTCAGAAGTGCTTTGCTTCTCTCCAATCTCTTTTTCTTTTACAGCTTCTGACAGAGTCTGTCTCTTTTAGAGGGTGAAAGAGGTCTTCTTTGACAACTCTTCTCATTGTTCTGGGACTCACATTAGCTGTTTTGGCTAACAATCGTATTGACCTTTTCGGGTTCCTCCTGATCTTCTCTCGGGCACATTTTATCAGTTGTTTGGTGCGTTGTGAGCGTGGTCTACCACTTCTTGGACGATCAGACAAGTCTCCTCTCTCATTAAAACGCTTCACACACTTCCAAACAGTCGATCTTGCTATTGAGAGAGTCTTTGAAACGACGGAATCTGACTTCCCGGCACGGTGTAGAGCAATAATGGCTTCTCTTTTGTCTGACATTTTTGAATTGACTAAATTTTTGTAAAAAATAACACTGCCTCGTCATAATGTAGTGTCTCTACTATAGTTCAAACCCTATCACCTACTTTAGGAACTTATTTTTAAGAATTATATTAATGTTTGAAAAATTGCTTCCAAACTTACGCCCCACCCTGTAACTTGATTTTTTATAACCGTTACTAGAGTTATATATTACCTATAAAATTCTTTATTACATCATTTTAACGCTTTGAATTTAATTTGATTTGTAAAGCGTTTGTTAAATAAATTGATTCTTTATCCTATTTGTTGCAAATGCTTATACCTTTCAGATTTGAATCTTCGATTTCGATTCACCATAAATTGCCTTTGGGAGATTTCCAAAATTATTTTGCTAAATTGAACCTCGAGTTACTCCAGTAAATAGTTAATCATTCAGCGAACAATTTGATTTGGATAATAAATTTTAATTAAATTCAAAATAAGACTAATATCCTAACGAGGGTAGCTTTTATTTGCACTTAAAATAATGGACAGCTAGTGAAAGATAGAACTGTAAATAATTATGATTTTATGATAAATGCCGTGTTTTTGACAAGTCATAAAAAAACTCAAATTAGTTTTAAACCAACAAAGAAACGTTAAACTAACAAATGAACACTAAAAGTTTTAGGTTTCATATAATATTTACATGAATCTTAAGTTGTTAAAATTGGAACTCCTCTGATTGTCTGCAAAAAGATATTATATAAAAAAAATCAATTGCGAATATACCAATGGAGCAAACTCGTCTAGCCAGGTCGGAGGATGGAAGTTTACATCCGAATTCCCATTCTCGAGAGTCCTTTCCTCTTTTAACAAAATTGCAGAATAAAGGGTATGAATAAATAATAAATCTTTGAAGGTAATTCAAGAATTGAGGATCTTCCGATTTAAATTAATAAAATTAGTCAAGGGTTTAACGTCTGTTTCGGAATCCAAGGTTATATTACCACGTTAAAGGATAATAAATTACAATGGACCCTAAGAAGCAGTCAGAGAAAAAAGTAACTCCATATACAGTTACCAACCACCAGTCAATGACTATGCTCATGGATGCAGATAGGCTACCCGATGAATTATGTCACTTACCAAGTAATGTGACATAAAAGTGAGACAAGCACCGATAAATGCCCTCAAGGATGGAAGAGGAAAATGAAGAGGTGATAGTAAATTAAGTCTACTAAAAAAATCTGATCTCCTAGTTGAAGAGCATAAATGTCCTAAGTAGCGTTAAAAACTGACAAGGTAGAAATTAAAAAGAATTTTGTGAAAACCAGTATCTTTCGGCATGTTTCTTTTCTCTACTAGAATTGTTGTTAAATATCTTCCTGACCTTGATCTTCAATGGCTTTTGAGCTTTGATAGTAAAGTTTTGAATGAATAAATAGTTCAAAAGAACTGGGAAGTTCATTCTTCATTTTTGCCTACTAACCATTGCCCATTTGTTTATAAAATATTGTTTTCTATGTCCCATGATTAAATTCTTGCATATAATATACACATGAAATGTTTGGTGCAGTTGCATTTCGATCCGCATGGCCAATCTGTTGCATCTGTTCTGTGCGGATGTAGTCCCAAGCCCAAACTTGTATAAAGTGTGTCATGAATCATGATTGACCTATATTAAATCTCATAACAAAAGCAAGATTGAAAATTAAATACGGTGAAATATCGTGGTTTATATCTTAGCACTCATTAATGAATATTTGAGTATAACAAACCAAACATTATTCTAACTCTCAAAGCTGTGGAAAATTTGACAATACAATTGCCGCAAAAAATCATGAAACCTGCAATGATACAGTTAAAACTTGTCCATCCTTTTCCCCATATTTCGTTCGGTTTGCGATGCAAAATAGTTTGATCGAAGGAATTATTCCTAATTACTGTTTAAAGGTATAATACTTTAAATAATCTCGATGTTATGTTAGGCAAATACGCTAAGCGCTATTTAGCTTAAGTTACATGTTGTAAAACATATAATATAATGAATGATACGAAGTTTTTCTTAGATTTTGAAAGAATTGTTGAAGAAATTAAAATTTTGAAATTTTGAGACAAATAAAGTTCAGGTTTGTTTTCAGTTCATATGGAAGCCAAGTCTTGAAAAAAAGTCGGAGACAGTAAGATAGTTGAAACGGATGAAACACAAAAAATTGTAAATAATAATGCAATTCATCATAAAATAGGTTGATAATAAATATGTGTCACAGATAAAAACTATTAATCATTAATACTTATATAATATAAATATTTTACTCTCAATAGTTCTTGCTTTATGATAATATTTTTTAATTAGAAAAATAATTAAACAACACTTAATTTACTTAAATCAATTTGAAGGCCGTTTGTTATTTCAAATGTATATTTATAAAAAAAAAACAATTTGTAAACATATTCATTACATAACTGGTTGACTTAAAATGAAGCAAATATATGATACATAACTCAAAAGCGAAGAAAAAGTCGATCGAATCTGCTGACGAAAAAGACAGTCTATAATCCGGAGCTATTTCTCTTTTAAATATCGGCAAAATTTGAGCACGACTGAGGTGAAGGCCCATGATATAAATTATGCAAGGACCTCTACTGGCTAATATATTACAGCACCAAGAAAATGTATGAAAAGGAAGAGTCAGTTTATGGTGACCGCCAAGGGAAGGTGTCGGAACCACACACCCTCATAGCACGATAGAAGATATCGCGTGACAGCCTCAGCTATTCCTAATTAACTAAATTTACCTTTTAATTTCTTCGAAGTTTTGGGAATCGACGCTTTTCGCTCCTATTTCTTTATAAGGAGCTTTCTTAGACTTTAATTATTTCCGTATTTATTATCTATTTGTGCTAATTTAAGTTTTAATTGAGGATGCAAACAAAGAAAAGTATTTTGTTTTCATCAAGAATTACAAAATGTAATAAAATATCCATTATATGAAAAGAAATTGATAGAAGAGAAAATTTGCAGTTGTCGTTATTTCCATTTAATATATTTGTCAGATGTTCCATCTGAAAATATTTTCAGTCATATTTTATCAAAGGATATATTTTTGAATGATAGGTATATACTATAATAAATATTCATGTTAGTCGTTTCATTAATGGACAGTATAAACATAATGAGATTGACGTGTGTTTTCTAAGAACATTATAACTCCGGCACTGGAGTGCACCAAGGTTTCGGTGGAGAGGGATACCAAAGACAATATAAGATAGACGCTCAACTTGATAGTGCACATGCAAAAATAATAACAACCAATCAGAAGCGATCAGTATCATACGTCACACCAAACAATAATAAACGTACGACCCCCCGCCCTCCCTTGAAATTCACAGAAGGATAATCTTTAGTCTTAACGTGTGAAGTCATTAGAAATATTCTCTACTGATTAGGGATCAGAGAACTAATTACTTTATTATTAATTAAGTTTATAAGATCGCATATGTGGTTCAATTTAGTATTTTGAATATAATCTACCTTCTAGTCGGAGAATAGTCATAACTAGGTATACCAAGCGAGTATAAACCTATATAGGTAGGATATTGTCAAAGACAATATAAGATAGACGCTCAACTCAATGTAATAAAATACAGAACATGTTTGCACTGACGTCAGCACTCTGATTCAAATTCTAGCCAATCAGCGTTAATGTATACCTACAACTTAGTGTTGTCAAAGACAATATGTTACCTACAAATTAGTATACTCGCTTGGTCTACCTAGTTATGACTATTCTCCGTTAAAAGGTGGTCGATTATATTCAAAATACTAAATAGAACCACATATGCGATCTTGTAAGCTTGATCCCTAATCACACGTTATGTCTAAAGATAATTCTTTGTCAATTTCAAGGGGGGGGGGGTCGTACATTTATAATTGTTTGGTGTGACGTATGCTACTGATCGCTTCTGATTGGTTGTTATTATTTTTGCATGTACCCTATCAAGTCGAGCGTCTACTTATATTGTCTTATACTGCACTAAGTTGAAGGTCTTAACGCTGATTGGCTAGAAGTTGGGAGAGTGCTGACGTCAGTGCAAACATGCTCTGTATTTTATAACATGAAGTTGAGCGTCTATCTTATATTGTCTTTGGGGATACACTCAGTGAAAAACTTCTTAGCGGAACAAATAGTGTGTTTCCATAAACACTGGACAGATTGCCTGGAATTAATGAATGCCCATATAAGTACATATTCAAGCAAAATACATTCATACATAGTGGTGACAATTACTTAGAAATGGTATTACAATTGGTCCAACTAATTTTACAGTTAATTATTAAACAAGGTTTAGAACGGCAACAAACATTGATCCTAAATATAAATAGGATTGCTAGCGATTTCATATAGTAAGTAATCTACTAAAGCTTTAGGGTGGCTACTCATTCACCGGAAGAAAAAATTTACTGTGCCAAAAGAAAATATTGTATATCTACTATGAGCTCAAGAAGTACGTAGCTAACAAAGTGAAGCTATTAACTAATTATTATAGAAATTAATTTTAAAAATTTCTCGTTTGCAAAGACTTTAAAATGGCAAAAAAAATTAAATGACTAGTCTACCTGAGTGCCCTAACAGCTTTTAATTTTCATAATACACATTAAATTATTTTAAACCTACCTATTTAAATCTTTAATAACACAGTAACTTACTTTTAGATAATTTAGGTATTGCCTTGCACAGTCTTATCAGATGGGAATTGCTCTAACACCGAGAGATTAAGATTCTAACAAGTAATCTCTAATTTGTACATTATTGGAACAATAATTATTGACTTGAAACTTCTATAGAAAATTAGCAACGAGATGAAAAATTAGCAAAGAGATGAAAAAATTTGCAAATATTTCTTCAGAAATGAAAAATTTAATTAACAATAAAAACTTAAGATTTAAATAAACAAAAATGCAGCTTATTCCGGCACGCAGGCAGACACTATATGAAAAAAATTACGCACAAAAAAATGAATATACGAAATAATGAAATTCTTTTTAAATTACTTTATATCTTTCATGTCACTCCTTTAAATTTATCGGCCTTTCTTGACTATGTTTCTACATGAATACCAAATACATTTTCGTTTTTGAAAGCTGAAAAATATTTATGTACCGGCGTAAATGACGTAAACTTATTGTACTATGGTGGCGTGTGGCAACGCATTGTATTTAGATGCCGGCTGGCCCAAGGTTAATAGACATACAGAAGGTTAGCTGAACAGAATTTTGTACGACAATTGCGACAAATCAAATTCGTTCCTATTCCGCGGAACCGCAGATTTTGAAAAATATGCTGGCAATTATTTGGAAGGTTAGAAATCGTGCCTCGCAGCGAACAGTGTCTTTTGACTTCCAAGTCCTATATTCTTCATTTATTGTTTTGTTTAAATGGGTGTTTGTGCCATATTTGGTTGCTCTGCAAACAGTAGAGCCAAACAAAATATGCAAATTCTTTAGGTTTCCTGCAAACAAAAAAAAAAACAATAATTGTAAAAGAAAAGTGAATATTAAACATGCAAGCATTTGTGATAAACATTTTGACAGTAAAGATTTTGATCGCAGACTCTTATCTCAAGAAAAGTGCTGTGCCCAGGCCCCAAGATGTTTCTAAATTATAGGTACTATATCATAAGAAATTGAACCAATCACTCACGTAAATTCTTACTAGGTAGCAAGACCGCACACTATGAATATATATACCTTATTCATTGTAATTTGCTGGTAGGTAATATTTTCCAAAATAGTTTTATATAGCCTTCATTGTTTGAATCATCAGCTAGAAGTAGGTAGGTAATTATTCACTCGGTTGGTGGCTTGGTGCCCAAGATGGTTCTATTTTAATGAGTCATATAATGCACTTATTATCAATTCCTATCTTAATAAAATATTTCATTTACGGTTTTAAGAGTCACAGATCATTAAAAATGTAAAAAGAATCTAGAAATAACTCTGTAAATACCTCAACTGCCCATATTTCGGGGTTAATTACGTGACTTGGGCACCTATCTCAGCGTCTACAAGACGCACGTACCGATCAGCTGTTCCTGTTCAGTCAACCTTTAGTAAAGTATATTATCCTTGGCCTCACCACTCCTGTGCGTCACCAAGTGGTGAGCCAGTGGCTAAAATCAGAACTGATTCCGCGGGAGGCTATGGATGTGAGGCTATAAACCTTATTTCCCTCCTCAGTGAACAGACCAATGAATACCAAAACGTACCAATGCTACGTGGACATCAAAATTCACTGATTTGAATCAAGCGTGCGCGTGAACCAATCAGAGAATTATGGGTGCGTAACGTCATCGGTTGAAATAAAAGATATAATAGTTTTCTATACACAAAGTTGTACAGGAGGAAACAAATTCATTCGATTTGGTTTTCTATTTACAATGGTGAACTAATTCAAAATTAAAACGTCAATTAAAATCATTTTTAATGAATGTACATTATAATTAGGTATGTATGTGTGACGTCATCGATCAAAATAGAAAATAAAATAGTTTCACAGCAAGTTATTCAAGGAAAACTAATATAATTAGCCTAATTTTCAAGGATATATTATTTTATAACTAATTGAAACCTAAAGGCGAATTGAAAACGTATTTTCACTGAATATAGACTAAGATAAATATGAATTATGGGTTCGTGACGTCATTTAGCCAAAAAAATAACTAGTAACTGTTTTCTATACAGATCTATGGTAAGATGTTCAGGATGGGATAAATCATAAATCTAGTTTTTTAGGCTATTATATATTTAAGTGTGAAACAATTTCAACTGAAAGGTTCGATAAAAACTTCTTTTAAAAAAGTATAAAATTAAGACAGTCTATTTAAAGATTAAATGTAATTACTATGTAAAAATTCCTCAAATTTCAACGGTAAAAATGTTTTAATTTTGAGAGCTCTATACAAATATTCTTACATGAGTGGAGGACATTATCAAGTAGATGAAAGATAAATACTACCTAAAAGAAAATATATTCAGTTAGAAATGCATGCAATCTATTTCAGGTACAAAGATGAAGATGCAGGGAAAGAAGGAACTTGGAAGTGCAAATTAAATATATTAAATGTAGATACATGTCATATAAATATTCTAATATAACCCAGCTTAATTCATTATCAAGGTTTTTCTATGAGCCGAGATTGTAGTAATGATCTTCTATTTCACTTGAAAAAGATTCGGATGCTAGTAGCTACACAATTTCTTCAAAAACTTGCAACTAAAAATATTTAGAATATATAAAAATTCTGAATCTTATAATCTACATTCTGCATCGCTATAATAGTCGAGTTGTCTTGCCTCTTCTTAGAAAAGCTGGCCTGGCTATCATCTGACTCCATATTCTGAAATAGATTTAAAAGATATAATAATTTGAATAGTAGCTATACATAACTAGTTTGAACAAGAGGTAGATCTAGAATCTATATTTACAGATCATCTTAATTATTCTAATTAAAGAAATTGTCCATAAAAATAGCTACAAAAGGAACACCACAAAGAGTTTAGAGAGAAAATGGTAGTAAAGGGGGAATGAAGTGAAACATTAAGAAATCATTAAATGAAATTGTAATGAGCCTTGATATTTTACAGAAAGAGAAAACTCTTGATATCAGATTATCTTGTTTTTAAAAAATTTCTGGTGCTGATGCTAGTATGAATCATAGTTAACCATTTCAAGTTCAAGCCTAAAGATTAGTTGAGTTAACTCACCTGTGACTATGTCTACATCATTGAAAGCTTCTGAAAAGGACCTCTTAGTTCTTGGCCACTCCTTTTCAGTCTGAGAAGCAAATGTAGAGTCATGGCTGTTACCTTTTAACCAGGACAGGTCGCTGCTGCTGGGGAAGAATAGCTAGTTGCTGATGCAACTCCATTGTCTCTGTGTGCCCTGAAAAGTAATAAAATATTGAAAATTAATTTAGACTAGCAAATTACTCAGGTATAACATCAAATTAGGAGGTATTCATTTAAACGTTCCAATATACAATTTCATTTTTATACTGCAAATTAACTTTTATTAATTAATGGAAAGTAATTTGTCATTTTAACTTTTAATATTGTGTAAAAATATTAGATAATGCATGACCCAAGAAAGCTATTGGCTGCATTCTGGACAATTAAAATTGTACAAGAGATATTCTAGAATCTAGCTCATAAATATACAGGCTCATTAGGGAACCAAATATCACTTTAATTATATCAAACGTGGTGACCTGTGTTTATCAAGCATGGATACCAATTCATTTTCCCACTGCAGTGGTGACTTCAAATGATTCATAGGCTCATCAATTTTGAACTAAACTTTCACAATAATTCTGCTCCAAGCCAATTTTGGTATTTTTTGAAGATTTGACATGGCAACTTGGGATCATATCATGATAGAAATTAAAATTTTTAATAGAATTTTAGCTTTACAGTTTATTGATTAGCAGCTGTGTTTACAGATGGTAGATGAACATCTGTAACCCAATTTATTTGAGCCAAAATTTCACAAAATTTGAGCCAAGCCAACTTTGGCTCATTTTGAAGATTCACAGCCAAAATTAACAGTTTAACATGGGAAAATAAGAATTTCTAAATAATATTAAGACAATGCCTAGACATACCTATCTTGAGATTTGAAATTTTGAAATGTTAGCCAATTATTTGGCATTAATGGAAATACTCTCATTAATGAGCTACTCTGAATCATGGCATAAATTTTTCAAAGCATGCAAAAAGTCGCCAATATATTGCGGACTTTTTAAGGGGTGAAATTATGAAATAAAATGAATAAACTAATAAAATTGCGATAGCACATGCTGGATGCATCTGACATGAAACATTATCAAACATAACGAATTAATGATGTTTTTAATTGTAAATTCTTCACTACTAAGACGTCAAATATGATATCTACTTTAAAAGAAGTTAAATGTGGCGACCTAGATCCATTTTTTCATCAAACTGGCGACTTTCCTGCCCCACTTTGAAACATTGGCTGGTTGCAATCCAATCTGCAAAAGCCAAAAGATGCATGAAGTTGTGAAGTTTATCCGGCAACTACCTAATGAGGCCTTGAAATTAGTTTCCTGAATTATCCGGCAGCAATTTCCTAATTAATTCCTATGTTTACCGTTTATATGTTGGTAATTAGTGGAGAGAATTTGAGATTTTTGGTCATTTTGGGTGGCGTTGTTCACATTATTTTTCAGATTCATATCTGTTAAAAAAAAGAACGGATATCTCCGTGAATAAGCACTACAATAGGTTATTTTTTGCACAATTTAAAAAATGCGCTGCGCGTTTTCAGGAAATTAAATGTGCGACAATCTCGTGATTAACGGTTTATCGCACATTTTCAAAATTCTAAAAATGCACAGCGCACTCTTGCATGTAAAAACTTCTCATTCTTTTATTTAATTTAAAAGACTATTATTTTACATTAAAAACAAAAGGGAAAACAAATTAGGTTAATTCCAAACGTTTGGTAGAATGTTTACGTAAAATTAAAATACCAGTTTTGTTATTATCTTCGTAGAATGCGGAAAGGTTATATTATTGACGGCATTTATTTATCATCTTGTTATTCGCATAACTGAAAATATGTTCAACCAAATTTCATGAAATTTGGTGAAACGGTTGGTCAATGTCCAGTGACCTGCTGGTAGAATTTGAGGTGGACCAATCAAAGGTCAAGGTTATGGTCATTTATAACTCAAAAAGTATTGAACCACCATATTGCATGAAACTTGGTTGAACGGTTGGCCAATATACAGGAACCATTTTGTTAGATTTTCTGGGTGATTGGATCAAGGTCAAGGCCATTTATAATTCAATAACTCCAAAAAGTATTCAACCAAGTTGTCTGAAATTTGATGGGACGATTGGACAATGTCCACGAACCACCTGGTAGAATTTTGGGAGCGATCCGGTTAAGGTCATTTATAACTCAATAACTCAAAAAAAATTGAACCATGTTGCACGAAACTTGGTGGAACGATCGGTCACTATCCAGTTACCAGTTTATTAGATTTTGGGAGCAAACGGATAAGCGGCAGCGAAGGTATGCGCTCTACCGAGTGCACGTAATCTAGTTTACCAATATATTACCTAGTTATTATGTATAGCTTTAACTATCATATTTTGATGAAATGTATCAATTAAATGCAAAACTAATTGATTATCTAGTGAACTCCATCACTGTTGGTCCTGCTTCAAATCGGCAAATGGCGTGGAACATGTATAATTATATACTATAGTTAAACTGACTATTAATCTATTTCTAGTATTTTAATGATTATGCATATTATATGTCGTTTTACAAACAATGTTAGCAAGACGTTTATGAAATTTAAACGATATGTTGTCAATGACGCGCGAGAAGCTTTAGCTATTCTGCATATATGGTGGTTTTTCAATAAAAAATAACACAGTCACTCCAAAATATTGCAATCCAGTTTTCTATGAAGATATGCGATGCCGCTCTGGATTCTAGGACAAAAACCCCCGTATACCACCGGATAAAAATCCCTGGCGCAAAAAAAAAAACCCGGTCGATATATATAAACAGGCTAATTAATTTTTATTAATATATTCAACATTATTCAATGCGAACCAATAATTATTACATTTTCGGCGAAAAAATGACAAATTTTTAGCAAAATAAAGTATACCTATTTTATAGTAAAAAAAAGTAAAGTAAACATTTTGTCACTATCAAACCTGGTTTCTGGACCTGCCCGTGGTAATTGTGTCGTTTTTTTTTTTACCGCGTTTTTTTTTTTTTTTTGCACAGGGTTTTTTTTTACGAAATCAATTTAATTTTCTTTAATAAGTATCATTTATATAAACGTAATATATAATTAATTGATTAAATAAATATACCGATTCCATCAGATCAAAATTTTGGTTTTACACGCTGTAACCTCACGGCGTATAGCGAAACCTCGAATTATGGATTATGTAAAGATATTGTGTAGGGAGTGTTGTAATTTTTTTAATATAGATATGAAATTGCTTCTCTTTGACATGTGATACATATTTATTAAACACAGAGCTATCAAATAGGTAATTTATCTAAATACAAACTCGCGATGGCTTTGTTCACTAGCTCAATTATTATTTCTCATTATCAGTATATTCTTATAATTAATAAATTTCCTGTATTTAAAATAAACTAATTAGCTTATATTGAATTTAAATAGTATTGTAAACTATAGTACTCGAGACATATGTTTCCTCTTCTACAGCGAGAGCAACGGCCCCGGCGATAGCTGGATCAAAATCCTTCATCCTTTATCAGCGGATTGTAAAACTAAACTGAGTCTGGTTTGCACAATTATATTGACACGTGTGTGGGCAACCTTAAATTGTCAATTGTATTGTGCAACCAGACTTGCGCAATATAATTGATCATGTATGGGCCGTTTTACAGTATTAAAATGCCATTTTTAATATTAAAATGTCATTGATGTTTGAATAACCTAATATGGTGGAATTAAAACATTTATTTGTGGGATAATAGCATGCATTTATCTCCCGTTATTATTATTGAAGTCTATTCTAGATGACGAATTAATTTCCCATAATTGTTTTGATTTCGAAAAATTGAAATATAGGGCAAATTACGAATTATTAACCGGTTCCACTTCTTCGATCATATTAGAAAAAACTAGAATAATTAATATTTAAAGGTCCTCTCCAAGCAAATATTTTTATTGCCTTATTCAACGAGGCTAATGTTTCTTATCATTTTACTGCAAACCCCATCAAATTTGATAGCATATTTTTAATTTTATATGCTTATAAAGATTTTTATAATCCAAACTCTACAAGACTTACTTTACTTCCGACTTTCTAATTTTCAGTCTGAGGAAGAAGAATGTACACCATTTGTTTTGATTGTCAACTAGGTATTCGGTTTAATAAATCTATTTATTATTAGTTTAAAGGTTTAAATTTGGATAAACTTATTATAGAAACGTCTATATACTTAAAGAAACAATTAATATATTAATAGAAGGCCAAAAACGCATTGTTTGTTTAAAAATCTGAATTTGAAATCAAAACAAATAGTGTACAATCTTCTTTCTCAGCGTCAGGTTGAAGATTCGCTCGATTGTTGCTCACATAGTATTAAAAAACTTTAAAAGCAAATAATAAAATATATGCTGAACCGAATTGTATGCGGTTTGCGGAATAATGATCGTAGACCTTAGTTCTATAATATTATGTAATAAACTCATTTTTTTTTCCTGAGCCTGGAGAGGACCTTTAAGTTTCATTCTATTTATTATATCGTTTTTCTTATATGACCGAATATGTGAAACTGACCGATTATTCGTAACTTACTCTATACCGTTCTAATTATAATTTTAGAAGAAAGTTGGTAATATTTTTTACAATCAATGATACTGTTTATCATTCTGTCGCTGTTCGAAGTTAGCAACTCTTATACTTAAATAATATAACACGAATAGGTATTTTTATCTTTCTAATATCTTGTGATTCAAGTGTTTAATTTTCCAAATGAATTAGTTAACATTCACTGGATCAGGCCATGACTATATTTCATATTGGTATACGTACTTTTGAATAAAAGATTGAGGACAAGAGATAGTAATAACCTCTCTTTTTATATACAACAGAGGGAGCGAGGAGTGCCGCACACCTACTCGCTCTACGTCACTCTGAGCACTGAAACAGAATAAGGTTTGAAAGCGTCCTGTAGTCGCAACACAACTAGCTCTCTCTAGTATATATTATTACTCTATGTGCGTCACCAATCTTGGTTAAGGGAGGTAGTGTGTTTTTCATCACGGATGCATATTTCTCTCTTCCAACTCATGATCGCTCACTCCGAGCTACTATCAGACGAAGAAATTAACATTTTATTTGATGACACGATTGGATACGAAAGTTGATCAGATTATAACAATTGATAATCATAGGTATTCATTATAGAATTAAATATCAATTGTAACAATTGATAATCATAGGTATTCATTATAGAATTAAATATCAATTGTAACAATTGATAATCATAGCTAGGTATAGAAAGAAATATAGATTACAGTCCATACGTTTTTATGGAGAACACATTACACTCGCGAGCTACACACAGTCTCTCCCACCCAATCACAGCTCTGCTCCCTCGGTTGCTAATGTCTTATATACCTACATATGTATTTATTTCTCCTTATATGTTCAATATTTTAACTTGAAATTTGGTAAACATTAGTTTAGTATATATACTAACAACTAGTAAAAAAATACAGTACCGCAGCTTTATAAATAAGACATATGTTTTTTAAACACATCGTCAAACCTTCTCGTATATTTTCATAATCAAACTCATAAGGGTTAATGGCTCGTTGATATACTAACTATAATATCCTACAGTGACAATCTATGCTAAAATAAATGAAATTACTTAATCGAAAGCTAAATAATTGGTACAGTTACACCTAAAAAACATTTGAGATTATAACTTATCGTAATGCAGGGAACGGTAATTTGGAGGAATTTTGTGCCGGACGATTTGAAATATTATCGCTATATGTGGCTCTTAGTTGTCATTGCACAATAATAGGAATTCTGAATGAATTTGCACATTACGCAATGAAATGAAAGGTAAAGATCATTTAATATTGCACAAATACATTACATAACTCCTCCATAATGGGGAAAACTTGGTCACTATATATAGCTTACTTCATCAGGTAGGATCCAAGAGATGAATTTCGTTTTATGAAAATAAATTCGTCAATAAGGGTATATCATTTCTCATAACTCTATTATTAATGAGGATAGCTCACCAGTCACCATGTATGACCATTATAAAGGATTTTTACAGGAAGCACCCTCTTTAATGAACCGCAATTAGTTAACTTTTAACAGGTCTTACCGAAAGTCAAAGGTTATCTAAGAGAGACCGTCGGACTTTAAATCGAATTGTTAGAGCAAATCGCAAGGCAGGGTTCCTAAAATCACTGGATAGCTCAATGAACACCTTCTGAATTCGATTTCTTCAAAAGAGTCCGTCGGGATTTGTAAAAAATGGATTTCACAGAAGAGCTGCAAGGTGCTACCATTTGTTTCACAGTCCCTGGCAGTTTTTAAATTATCCCACTTTATTTACATCTTTCAGTAAAAACTGATAAAACGTAAACTTAAATAAAATATTTAAATATGGAGCTCTCATCAAGTATTTAAAATATCAAAACACCTATATTACAAGAGATGCTAGGTTCATCAATTCCATTTTGTTTACAAAATGTAGAATGATCTTTAAGGTTACAACAATAACATGCAACACTAGTAACATGTAAAAAGTTATAATGGGCAATATAATGATAACGAATGTGCTACAAATAGAGCAGAAGAGTTTCTTCAAAACTGACATAGTTTTATATTATTTCTGCGACAGGCTGTAAACTTGGTGACTATATAGGATATTTAGTCAGTTGGAATAGGGATATTTGTTTGATTTGAACCTGGATAGACTATCCCAATAATAGACTGCACTGCAAATCGTCAATCTTAAAATATATGCAAGCAATAGTGAATCAAATTCAATGAGTTCATATTATTCATTTCTACATCTAAATTAAAAGAGACTGAGAATATTTTCCACCATAAAATAACAGAATAATCAATTATTTTCTGTACCAACACTAATTTTGATACTTGTTTTAATATTTATCTGAATTGATTATATATTATTATTTTGTTTCTTGTTTAGAATAAATTTGATAATTTTGTGTCTCTTTTACCTTAGAATGTTCAAACGAAGAAGACCCAAAATTACACTTCTGTCACATATGTTAAAACTTTTGTGAAGTTATGTGACAACATTCGCAGTTACAGTACATTGTGAGGCTAACTTCTGAGAATTGCAGCGTAGTTACCATTAATAAGTCTCTCTGCAGTTATTAATTGCATTGTTTGCATTATAAAAAACTAAATATTTGCTTATATATAACTATTAATTTGATTAATCTATAAAAATATTTATTGCATTTAATGCTAAACCGAATCATTATATATTATTATTTGCATTTTACAATTCTACAATCATGACGTCATGCTATATGTACTTCATCTAAGTAAACAAATAACATGTTAAATTAAATTAGTATTTTTTTTTTGGAGTGACAAAAAGGTCATATCCCCAATGTATAAAGGTCTTCAGAATGTATTGATTACACAGGTCAAGTCTGTACATTCAAATCACACACAACCATTGTTGTTATTGCTCAGAGGCAATCCACTCGCTTTCCGCAGCTCATTAGCATAATTTAGGACTTTCTCTGCATTCCGAGCAGAGGAACATTTGACCAGCGATCGCAACAATAATTTGTAGCTCTCATAACTTGCAGTTTTGGTGAACAATGCGAGAAATCTAGCAAACGTAGTATTGTATAATATGGAATGTGTATAAAATGCAGCAAGAACATAATGCACAATACAAGATTCGCTACGCTATGTTACTTTATAAAGTATTACCATGATCAGTAATTAATGACATAGAATTAAAGTTATAAAAAACTTATATTGATGAAGACTATTTAATTTCAATCATAGTGAAGTTACAATAATTATAATTTTTGTTTTACTTTGTTATTTTGTTTATAATTTTATTTTACTTTCGACCAATCTTTTTGGCTGTCGGAAATTTTAAGTTACTATAATTTTTGTAATTAAGTAATTGATAATACAATTTTATTTATTTCCACTTCACTGCTTCGGAATGAAGATGAAGTATAAGATGATATGATGCATTTGTAATTCATATAAATTATAATGTATATCATTAAATTATTTATCAATTATTAACGATTCATGGAAATAACTGTCATCTTTTAAAAGAATAACATCAAAGCATATATAAATATATTCACATATATTAGTTAGACATTAGGCCATTATATTTCTTTACATTTAAGTATATGTATAATATGGGAAACGGACTTTCCCTTGCTGGACTATTTTCTGCCGTACCTTTCTCAACCGAACTTTCCCCCGACCGACTACACTATTCCCCACCAGACTCTTCCCGACCAATAATTTAAAGTCTACATATTTTTTAATAGTTGTTACTCTGTTTAAGAGTCAAACAATTCTAATTATTTTTGATAATGCTTGTGAACAAAGCTGATCTCACACGTGTGACATGTCTATGTCTTTGTAGTCTATGATTACTACCTCGCACAAAATATTTATTGTTTAAAAAGCTTCTATAAGTATTTCGATGTTCATAAAATCACTATAAATCCTTGAATAATGAAAATTGTTGCCGTAAATCATGAATTAAATTATTTAATTTCACAATCACAATTCTTGTCTCAATTCAAAATAATTGTACTCTCATACATCATTTTACATTATTACCTCTGTAAGTAATAATTATTCAAATTTTCAATTATATCGGTAACGCTTCTTTATTACCAGTCATCCGATTAAATTAACTTCTGCGAATATAAAATGTTACGAATACTAAATCATTGAATAAGAATTGTAAATTTAAATAATTTAATTACAGTAGAAGTCCTCAATTATGGACCGCATTATACCTAGCCCACTACTTGTTACATTGTTATTTGAATCAATAGTTATATCCTTCTTTTACCAACAATAAAACAGTAGGTACCTATCATGATATACAAATTACTTTTATTTGTATTAGTTATTCCTTCGATTATTAGTTTTCATTTGAGATATTACAGAAAATGTACGACTGTATATTCTATTATATAAATTGTCAAATTAATAGTATAAAATTAAATATATAAGTGCTCTGAAAAAAACTTAAATTTGAACCAGTAGTAAATAGATCGGTATAGATAATAACAGCTGGCAAAGAAAATATTAAATTCACGGTATGTATAACTATAGAGCTGGAATAACTGAATTAATCGTATCATCTGAATTAATCGTATCGTATACGACTTCTGGTAATCCTTTAGTATTCCCATAATGTTTGAAGTTTGTAGCATCTCTGAATCATATGGAAATTTAAAAAATACAGTCTTGAAGTCAAAACAACCAATATGAGTATTAATGAGTGAGTCTCTTGATAAAATGTGTTTCTATTGATAAATTGTTTGTTTTATAAAAAAAATATACATTGATTGCCCAAAATACAGATATTCGACGAAGAAAAGTCCGACGGGGAATAGTCAAGGCGGGGAAAAGTCAGGCAAAAAATAGTCGGGGCGGGAAAAAATTTGACGGGAAATAGTCAAGTCTGGAAAAAGTCTTGAGGAGAAGGGTCCGGCAGGGAAAAGTCCGGCGAGGGAAAAATCTTTTCATTTCTCGATGTAGTTCAAGAATGGTTTTAGACCAAAAATATTAAATATATTTGAATTGACCGTGTCCTGCACTAGCAGTTATTGATTGGGTGAGTGAATACGAAACTTCAAAGCAATTTTGAACTTATGAAGTGTTTCAGCTCTCAATAGAGTTACTCATATACATATTATACGGATCAGTGTAAATTCATCGCGGTAAATTCATCGCATGGTATATTCATCGCGTGGTAAATTCATCGCATGGTAAATTCATTGCATGGTAATTTCATCGCAGGTAAATTCATCGAATAGTAAATCATCGGTGACATATAACAAGAAGGTATATAATATAAATGATAGAGGTAAATAATAGATGATTTATTTTTTAAGATATTGTAACGTTACAAACAATATGGTGCACCGACAATTAGACCCAAAACAATTGGACCCAGGACAACTGGACCCCAGGAAAATTGGGCCCTAGGATAATTGGGCCCAAGAAAATTGGGCGGGCCCCAAGACAATTGGGCTCACGAAAATTTGGCCCCAAAGCAATTGAGCCCAGAAAAAATTAGCAGAAGACAAAATAAAGAAGTATTACTTTGTTATTATTAGAGTAGTGACAATATTATCTTTGAAATTTGGTTTATATTATCTAAAAATATGTTTAAAATTTATTTAATTCGATTGATATACATGATAAGGTATATATTAGAAAGCCCGTTATATCACATTTGGATACATGTTTCGGTGCTATGAAAATCTTTGAATTATTTAAATAAGTCGTATTAACTTGAATCACGTCATGTGGATCCAATGTGTATATGTACATCATCTGACAAAGTTGTCACTGTAATACATATTTAGCTAATAAAATGGGTAATTTGTAAAGATTTTTGTTACATTGAACTAAGAAAAATTGAACAATTATAGGGATGAAATGAGATTGTGAGAATACATTTTGTAATAATAATTTATAAAACTCTTCTATATTGAACATTGAACAGGTCTCAACAAATTCACATAAATTTTAATTCGACTTGTATGTTCCATTAATTCAGCATGTCTTGGTGGGCTACGGCCTTCTTTAAATACCCACATTCTTTTTTTCTACTGTCTCTTCATCTAAAATAGCTACATTCTTATTTTCTATTTGCTACATCCTAACTCATTCATTACACTGGAGTTCACTATATAGACTCATGTACATAGGTACTGTAAGTTTGTAACTAAGAAATTGGTTGCTTACATGACCTATCTCAGAACAGAAAATTATAGTAGATTAAATGAATAATACCATTTATTCATAAAATATATATGTTCTATTAAAGAATATATATTTTTCATAACAAGAATATTTTCTTTCATATTTGAAATATTCTTTATTCTAAGTATACTCACGACTATATTTTTATGCAAAACGCATATTGTTCCTAGTTATTACGGTAGCAGTGGTTTTTAATTAAGTTAATACAGTAGACTCTGGAAAAATGGACAAATAATATAATGGTCTTTGGGCCCAATTGTCGTTGGGCCCAATTGTCGGTGAACCCAATTGTGGGGGCACAATTGTTGGTCCACGAAATAATATATGGATATGTTGCTAAAGCAAACCTTTAATATTGAAAATTAAATTCTATCGTTACAACTGAACAAAAAATATATCTAAATTACTAATAAAAAGATGGAAGTGTAAGCAATACCTATTAAACAATAATTAGTAAACCTGGTTTCCATTTACTTAGGCAATTATGTTTTGCTGATCACATTTTCAAAGAGCTGTAGCATTTACAGTTATGATGTTGTTCAAACAATGAGTTGCTACCCAAATACGTAATTTGAGAAATAATATAAATTCAAATTAAACAAAAATATTCATAACTATGAAATAATAAATTTATGCAATTGCCCACATATTAAATATTTTATAGTAATTGTATGATTTACTTGTGAAAATTATATGACATTCTATTACTAAAAATCCAATCATTTAAAATAAACTAACGGCACAGATTCGTACAAACAAGTTACCCTAATCCAGCGAAAAATAAAGTAAGGTCGGCGCAATTATTTGGAAAGAGTTTATTGAAGTTTATTAATTTAATTTTATAATGTGCCATGCGATGAATTTACCATGCGATGAATTTACCACGCGATGAATTATTTACTATGCGATGAATTTACCACGCGATGAATTTACCATGAGATGGATTTACCATGCGATGAATTTACAGCGATGAATTTACCAGCGATGAATTTACCAGATACCATATTATACGGCACTAGGACTTTACTCCGCCGGTGAATATTCTCGGTCTGAAGCTATTCTTGAACTTTAGCGAGAATTAAGAAGATTTTTCATCTGTCATTTCAATCAAATAATTATTATTTACAACAGCTTATTTGTTATCAGATTTTGAAAATGATATTTGTGAGTTTTTAATATTTGAAAATCATATTTCATAAGTGATTAATTTCCAATTAATGACCACATTACCATTAAAACCCTTGGATAATAATAATTATTCATACCACCACCATATAGGCACATTGTTTAAATGTACTGGGTAAATCACCAGAAATTTTCGTTTGAGATCATTTGAGAGATTTTTATTCGTTTGAATATGAAATTGATAACCTCTGACTGATTGCAACAATTTGCAATAAACAATATCGCATTTTTTAGGTCTGTCTAATCTCCCTATCAAGTAGGATCATTCATCATTGATACAGTTCTTCAGTTTTTGTATGATCTTTGTTAGTGTAATATTCATAGGTTATTTTTTTAAGTTATCCCACAATTTTGAAGATACAAGCTACCAATAACAATTTTTAAAACCTTTGTTTTCACTCATTGCTACTGTATATTGTTGCAATGCCTTCAACTATTGGCTACCACTTTTTATTTCGATAATGATCACGAAATGAAATTGCTCTGTGATCGATTAACGATATCGAAAAATTTATTTGAGAATTCCTTTGTGAATCAGTGTAGAGACTGGATTCTAATTATTGTCACAACAGAATGGAGTAACTGACTACACAATTGAATAACGTGGTTTTTTAGAAGATATTTTTTGAAACTGTTAAATCTCTAATTTTGGAAGTATCCCAAACTTAGCACCAAAGGTGTATATGTGAGGATATCATTATTCCATGTGTGTACGCTACAAAGCAAAACAACACACTGTAACTGAAAAACATCGATGAAACGTCGCTTATTTTCGCAAAAAGTTTTGGATGTGGATGGAGTAAAAAAAGAGTGTGACATTGCCTAACAAATTCTTGCTATCATTCAGAAGATATCATTTAATAGCCAAATGAAGAAAGTAACTCAAAGTGTTTCCTTTTCAATGAATTATGTCTCAATACTTTACGTTTATAAGTTTTCATTTAATTTTCAAATAAAAAGAGTCAGATGTTTATGGATCACCCTGTATGTTGTATATATATTTTTTTACTTTTAAAGTTAAGACTATTAATGTATTGCAATACACCATTTCATCAATAATTTGTATCATTAAATCTATAATATTCTGTCAATGAATATGTGAAGGATAATTTTTGTAGTCTGTTCTAAACGAGCAGTAGTATACAATCATAACTAGACACAAGTCGCTCATATTTAAGAAAAAAAGATATTTTCCGACATATAGAGTATTACTTACTTTATTACTCTATATAAATACAGTATAGGCTATAGCGAGCATAAGTTAAGGGACAGTGAAACCAATTCAACATTTTTGTTTATTGCAAAGAAACAAGTCAACGAAAATACGTGAAACTTAACAACAATGAAGTTACACATACTGTGGGTGTTTGCTAGAAATATTAGCAAAATCAAACAAATATTTACTTAAATATTCAACTATTGCCATCAGAGACCAAAAATGACACCGAGCAAAAGTAAAGGAACAGTTGTTATTGCATTAACCCTTGGCTAATTAGATATACAAAATTAACATTTTGTGAAGAGTCCTTTATTTTTGATGACCTCATTGCATCGATTATTAAATGAATTAATCAATTTGTAGCAGAATTATGGAGTTATCTTCTGCCAATCTTCTTTCAGGAATCCCAAAAGTTTGTCCTGATTTTTGGGATTGCATTCTTGAGCACCATTACCAATTACCTTCCAAATGTTTTCAATGGGGCTCAATTGGGTGCTCTGAGCAGGCCAGCTTATAAGAGAAAGTCATCTACTTTCTATGCGTGCTTTCACAGGTTTAGCCATGTGACAAGTAGAATTGTCTTGCATCAAAATCCGTGGTTGAGCATCAAGTGATTGCAAATATTGAATGCAATGGTGGATGAGAAGTTGCTTATACACTGCTGCGTTGACCAACCCATGCACACGAACGACTGGGCCTGTTCCCGCTAAAGAAAAGAATGTCCCAGACCATCAAGCTAATGCCTTCATGTTTCACAGTTCTCTAAACGAACTTCAGGGTCAGTCGTTCACCCACATCACCTCGAACGTACATTCTGCTGTCACTTCCGTTCACATTAAACTTAGATTCATCGCCGAAATGAACCATGGACTACTGCTCCTTCGACCAAACGACATGCTCCTTGGCAATCTGAAGCTTTGCATTTTGGTTCTTTTTTTGATATCAGAGGCTTCGATGCATGCAAGCAGGCTTTTAATCCTACCCTGTTAAAACTTCAAGAATCTGTGAATCTGGAGACACTGAGACCATGTGTTTTACTCATTTGGTGAGAAATACCTGCAGCAGTCTTGAAATGGTCGTTTATGCACAGTCTCACCATGGCACGATTTTATATGAGGGTAGGTTTTGGTGGTATTCTAGATTCTCATTTTGCATCAATTGAAGCACACTCTTTGAAGGTATTAACAATTCGATGCACAACACTCTTAGATCTTTATATGATGCTTGCAATTTCAGAAAGTGACTTTCCATCCTTGTTATGGTAAAAAAAAAGAATTTCACCACAGACAGATACTTGATTCCGAGTAGCAGGTGCAATGGTGGCGATGGTTTTGTTCCAATAACTTGATGACCTTTAGTAACAATTTAATACATTAAACCAGTCTTTTAAATTAAGATTATTAAGTTTATACCCGTTTATTAATAACTGTCCCTTAACTTTTGCTCGGTGTCTTTTTTGTCCTCTGATGGCAATAGTTAAATATTTTGGTAAAAATGTGTTTGATTTTGCTAATATTTCTACCAAATACCCACAGTATGTGTATCTTTAAGGCTGTTAAGTTTCACGTTTTTTCGTTGTCTAGTTCTTTCATAATAAACAAAAATGTTAAACTTTTTTCTCTGTCCTTTAACTTATGCTCGCTACTGTACATAAAATTTATTCGGTATAATACGTTCCAATTATGAAAAAATTAAGTTTCGGTAAGTTTAAATTTTAAAATTACATAACATGTTGAGAAAGGAAAATTCACTATCTAAAACTGGTTGACGGGCGCTTGGCCGAAAGACATTTGGCCGAAGGACGTTTGGCCGAACGGACAATTGGCCAAAATATCTTTATTTTGAAAAAAATGGCATAGTAATATCATTTAATATTATAAAAATAATTACTTTAATTAATATAATAACCAATGATAACAAGTTCAACAGTACAAAGAGAAGCTTTGTTCCACTCCTTATAATTGCGATGGAATCCCTGATTGTGAAAAAAATCAAATGGTTGAGCAACATATGCTTGCAGTTCGTAATATGGATACACATTATATACATATTAAAATTAATTTTCCTTTTTATAATATAACTTTAAATTCGATAGAAAGAAATAAAAAATACATTTATTGAATTAAATGGAGACTGCAGTTCGTAATGTAGATACACATAATGTACACATTAAAATTTAATTTCCTTTTTATAAAATCTACACTATAATAAGAGCCGCGTCCGTCAATTTGTAAAAGCTTCATAGACTATACGGGTTAAAAACGAATTGAATTTTTTTTTCAGACGGACGATATGGCACTTTTTGAAAAATGAGTTGTGAAACAGTGAGATATATGGGGTTTTCTTTTAAACTTTCCATTTTTCGATACTGGTTCCGTACTCAGAATTATTTTAAATTTAATATTCTATATAATGTTATAAAACTATAATAATAAAAATGTGTTGTTTCCACGGAAGAATGGATAAAAAAAAACTAATGACCATTCACTCCGAGAAATAGTGAGCAACAGTGTATGGAAAATACTTGTCTTAAATATCTCTTAAACCATCCATTTTTCGATACTTGTTCCGTACTCAGAATTTTTCAAAATTTCATAACCTAACAGATGATATCAACTTATAATAATAATATAATTATCTTTCCACGGAAAAAAGGATGAAAAATTAAAGACCATTCACTCCGGTGATTAGTGTGAAACAGTGTATGGAAAGAACTTTCGTCTTAAATATCTCTTAAACTATATATTTAACACTGTAGTCTCAAAGCTAGAACTCTTTTAAATGTAATAATCTATCGAGTGGTATAAAAATATTTCAATATTATTATTTTATCGCTTGCAAATAGATAAAAACCCGAATGCTAATTGCTAGGATGCTATAAACACCTTGTGCGTTAAAATATAATGAGGCACTGGTTAATATTTTCATCAGCTTTGATTACTTTTGTTAAAATTAGAACACGCATAATATTGCAATAATAAAGTAGGAAATAAATAACATAAAATGTTAATTATTTATAACATGGCACTGTAATGCTATTTAATTTTTTTTAGGTTACTAATTTAGTAATTTTACTAATTTATATAGCCTAGGTACCTACCTACCTACTGACTACTGTGTACAAAATTAGTAGGTACCTACTACCTTATACAGTGTTTAGGTACTTTACTTTAAAAATTAATTATTTTTCGTAATGAATGATTAAACTAGTTCACTACATAATAAGTTATTATTTATTTATTTTATTAAAATGAACATTTTAATTTCAGAGATGATTTAGAAGACGAAACTTAACCTTCACAAAATAATAAAGATATTTTTTGGTGACCGGTATATTCCATCCCGGTAAATTCCACCCTAGGTATATTCCATCCCGGTAAATTCCACCCCACTTTACGTGTTAGTTTTTTTTAGTTATTAATATTAGTCATTTATTAATATTATATGTAATACTAATTAACTTGCATTTTCACTGTAGCAAATTAAACCCTTCGCTGGTTAATCACATGTATTAAATTTTTCACTACACATGTGACAAAACAGTAGAAAGAAAGGTTGTGTGAACGCATTTATCAGTTGAGGTATTTAGAACAACAGCGATATTAATGGTAAGATGATGTCACATACTACTTCTTGTTATGTTTATTTCATTTTGAATTTGGTATTTTAACTTCGTGTAAAAGTGATGGTTTTTGGCCGAAGGATTTTTTTTAACTAGGAAGTTTTTGATGGGGTGCACAGGGAATTAGTGCACAGGGTGCACTAGGAGATTATTGCCTTTTCTACATTGAGATATTTTGATTGCGGAGAATTTAGTCCTAGAATCCAAAACAGCAACTTATAAGCAAAGAGCTAAAACACTGAATGGGTTGTCTCTGCCAGTCAACCCCTTCCACACCTCTTCCAACCATTATTGTAGGAGCACTTGTGCAGTTTCATGTTAAAAAGGAATTAATATTTACTTTTTCATTACGTAAATTTTGAAATAAACTGCCATATTAAGACTATCTGTGTTTTGAAAATTTCATATGACTTGAGCTACCTCTAAATATTGTCCAAATGTCTCAGGATATCGTCTGAGTAATTTTTTCATCGGTACAAATCATTTAACAAATGACCATCTAAAACTGAAATCTTTGAGTTTTTATTCTCACCCAAAAGAGCATTGTCACTATAGGGTGGAATTTACCGGGGTGGAATATACCGGGGTGGAATTTACCGGGGTGGAATATACCGGGGTGGAATATACCTAGAACCCTATTGTTTTTCAACACAGCGCTGAAAGAAGAAAAATATTACTAATTTAACGTCATTTGCCAGAGTGATAAAAATAAGTAGTTGAATTCGGGTGTCTTTTATGAGATCCATATAGTATAGTGTAACGTTATTGTTGCGATTGTGTCGCAAAATGAGCATGATGATAAATGATAAAATAAAACAGAACATGTTGCATTAGTCTCATTGATGTTCAACTTAAGTCAATTACCATTTGAAGTATGCATAAATATTTCAAATAGGACCGAGCAATTCAGGCTCATCGGTAGTTCAAGGGTTGAATAGTTGTTTTATTAATTTTATCTATGAGAGTAATGTAACTTGTCAAACAGCGATGAATGCAGTGTGAGTATTTATTTACATGAAATTCAAATCATTTTGAACTCAGTTTGATATTTTGTTTGTATAGAGTCTATAAACTATTTTATTTTTTTCTGGTTTGAATGTTAATATAGTATATAGAGGCAGTTTTATTCAGTGGCCATTTTTCGGGTGGCAAATTTCACACAGTGCCAATTTTTTTCCGCAGTGTCAATTTTCCCAGTGTAAATTTTCCCAATGGCAATTTTCCCACAGTTGCAATTATCCCAGTGGCAATTTTCCATGCACGACTTTGATACAATTTAAAAAATGATAATTATCATTAATAAGAGAAAAGTTATTTCATTTGTTTAATGGTTATTTTTTGATCAATTGCATCATATTAATTGTAATAGGAAGATATACTCTAATCAGTAATTGTTATGGGAAGATATACACTAATTGTTATGGGAAGATATAGTAAAAAGAGCAAGAAAAATAAGAGGTAAGATATATTTTAGGTGCAGATTTTAATTTGCTTGTTTATTGGTAACCCCAAACCACACTCTTGGTCAGTGTTATTTAAGGATACATAACATTAAATTGCGAACAGACAACTCTCTGATTAGTCTCTTTATTTAGGGAATAGTCTTAGAGATATGAATAGGATGTAATTTCATACTCAACGTGTTCATTAAATTATTCATTAAATAAATAAATCATTAAATAATTACTGTAAGTAGAGGCTAGCAGTGAAACTTTTCTCTAATTTATTTTTGTAATATTAACTAATATTAGACATAGGTATATTATTAAGACTCGTTATAGGTTCTAGAAATTATGCAATTTAATATTATGAAAGACTTGATAAATTAGGGTTAAATGGATAAATAGTCAGTTGTACCGCTGATAAATTAGGGTTAAATGGAAAAATAGTCAGTTGCACTGCTGATAGATTAGGGTTAAATGGATAAATAGTCAGTTGTACCGCTGATAAATTAGGGTTAAATGGAAAAATAGTCAGTTGCACTGCTGATAGATTAGGGTTAAATGGATAAATAGTCAGTTGTACTGCTGATAGATTAAGGTTAAATGGATAAATAGTCAGTCGTACCGGTGATAAATTAGGGTTAAATGGATATAGAGTCAGTTGTACTGCTGGTAAATTAGGGTTATATAGATAAATAAGTCAGTTGTACTGCTAATAAATTAGAAAAAAATGGATAAATAGTCAGTTGTACTGCTAATAAATTAGGGTTAAATGGAAAAATAGTCAGTTGTACTGCTGATAGATTAGGGATAAATGGTCAGTTGTACCGCTGATAAATTAGGGTTAAATGGATAAATTGTCAGTTGTACCGCTGATAAATTAGGGTTAAATGGATAAATAGTCATTTGTACTGCTGATAAATTAGGGTTAAATGGATAAATAGTCAGTTGTACCGCTGATAAATTTGGGTTAAATAGATAAATAGTCAGTTGTGCCGCTGATAAATTAGGGTTAAATGTATAAATAGTCAGATGTACCGCTGATAAATTAGGGTTGAATGGTAAATAGTCAGTTGTACCGCTGATAAATTAGGGTTAAATGGATAAATTGTCAGTTGTACCGCTGATAAATTAGGGTTAAATGGATAAATAGTCATTTGTACTGCTGATAAATTAGGGTTAAATGGATAAATAGTCAGTTGTACCGCTGATAAATTTGGGTTAAATAGATAAATAGTCAGTTGTGCCGCTGATAAATTAGGGTTAAATGTATAAATAGTCAGATGTACCGCTGATAAATTAGGGTTGAATGGTAAATAGTCAGTTGTATTGCTTCTAAATTAGGGTTAAATGGATAAATAGTAGGTTGTACCGCTGATAAATTAGGGTTAAATGGATAAATAGTCAGTTTTACCACTGATAAATTAGGGTTAAATGGATAAATAGTCAGTTGTACCGCTGATAAATTAGGGTTAAATATCAAATAGTCAGTTGTATTGCTGATAAATCAGGGTTAAATAGGTAAATAGTCAGTTAGACCGCTGATAAATTAAGGTTAAATGGATTTCATTTCTTTGAAATTTTATTTCATTGAAATTTTATTTCATTGAAATTTTATTTCATTGAAATTTTATTTCATTGAAATTTTATTTCATTGGAATTTTATTTCATTGAAATTTTATTTCATTGAAATTTTATTTCATTGAAATTTTATTTCATTGAAATTTTATTTCATTGAAATTTTATTTCATTGAAATTTTATTTCATTGAAATTTTATTTCATTGAAATTTTATTTCATTGAAATTTTATTTCATTGAAATTTTATTTCATTGAAATTTTATTTCATTGAAATTTTATTTCATTGAAATTTTATTTCATTGAAATTTTATTTCATTGAAATTTTATTTCATTTAAATTTTATTTCATTGAAATTTTATTTCATTGAAATTTTATTTCATTGAAATTTTATTTCATTGGAATTTTATTTCATTGGAATTTTATTTCATTGAAATTTTATTTCATTGAAATTTTATTTCATTGAAATTTTATTTCATTGAAATTTTATTTCATTGAAATTTTATTTCATTGAAATTTTATTTCATTGAAATTTTATTTCATTGAAATTTTATTTCATTGAAATTTTATTCCATTGAAATTTTATTTCATTGAAATTTTATTTCATTGAAATTTTATTCCATTGAAATTTCATTTCTTTGAAATTTCATTTCTTTGAAATTTCATTTCTTTGAAATTTCATTTCTTTGAAATTTCATTTCTTTGAAATTTCATTTCTTTGAAATTTCATTTCTTTGAAATTTCATTTCTTTGAAATTTCATTTCTTTGAAATTTCATTTCTTTGAAATTTCATTTCTTTGAAATTTCATTTCTTTGAAATTTCATTTCTTTGAAATTTCATTTCTTTGAAATTTCATTTCTTTGAAATTTTATTTCTTAGAAATTTCATTTCAAAATTCAATTTCTTTTAATTAAATTTATTTAAAATCAAATTTAATTTCTTTGAAATTTCATTTAATTAAAATCAAATTTCATTCCTTTGAAATTTCATATCATTGAAATTTCATTTCTTTGAAATTTCATTTCTTTGAAATTTCATTTCTTTGAAATTTCATTTCTTTGAAATTTCATTTCTTTGAAATTTCATTTCTTTGAAATTTCATTTCTTTGAAATTTCATTTCTTTGAAATTTCATTTCTTTGAAATTTCATTTCTTTGAAATTTCTTTTCTTAGAAATTTCATTTCTTAGAAATTTCATTTTTTAGAAATTTCATTTCTTTGAAATTTCATTTCTTTGAAATTTCATTTCTTTGAAATTTCATTTCTTTGAAATTTCATTTCTTTGAAATTTCATTTCTTTGAAATTAAATTTCTTTGAAATTTCATTTCTTTGAAATTTCATTTCTTTGAAATTTCATTTCTTTGAAATTTCATTTCTTTGAAATTTCATTTCTTTGAAATTAAATTTCATTTCTTCAAGATCAGATTTCATATCATTGAAATCGAATTTCACTTCATTGAAATCGAATTTCATTTCATTGAAATCGAATTTCATTTCATTAAAATCGAATTTCATTTCATTAAAATCAATTTTAATTCCATTGAAATCGAATATAGTTTCATTAAAATCGAATTTCATTTCACTGAAATCGAATTTCATTTCATTGATATCTAATTTCATTTTATTGAAATCTAATTCAGTTTCATTGAAATCTAATTCAGTTTCATTGAAATCGAATTTCATTCCATTGTAATCGAATTTCATTTCATTGTAATCGAATTACATTTCATTGAAATCGAATTTCATTTCATTGAAATCGAATTTCATTTCATTGAAATCGAATTTCATTTCATTGAAATCGAATTTCATTTCATTGAATCGAATTTCATTTAATTGAAATCGAATTTCGTTACATTGAAATCGAATTTCATTCAATTGAAATCGAATTTCATTTCTTAGAACTTCAGTTTCATTTCTTTGAAATTTAATTTAAATGCTTCACTTTTTCAGAAGGTATTATCTATATGGTCATTAAGCTATCAACGTTGAAGGTACTTTTAGGATTCCAGCTTTTGAATAGAAAAATGTAGATTCATAATTTGTCTGAACAAAATCTCTCTTATCATTTTCTTCTCAAATTATGGAAGGTAATGTTTTGGTCGGCATTTATTTATTTGAAATCTTGTTCTAATTGCAATGTATGTCAAATCAGCAAACAACAGAGTGCAAATAACCTATTAGTAACTTCAACATTGATATTTTAATAACCTTCTTGACCGCGAAGTATCATTTAATACAATGGCTCCATTGAGTAGTTATCAAAGATTTTTTACGTGATGGTAATCATATTTGGCACTTTATTGTAATAAGATCTTTTGCCGAGTAGTTTAGCATGAATAGATTTTTGTGTATTTCTGAGAACTCAGTAAAGTAATTTAATTGATATGAGCTCCATTAGAATACTCTATTATTAGGTTAGTTAGGTACCTACTATATAAGACACTGCACAGAGTACAAGTGTGTTAGTGTTTGTTTAGTTTCTGCTATACTGCTACCACTAGTAAACTCTTCCCTACATCAAAATGAAGCAAAAGACGTCCATATTTTCTATTTTTGCTTCCTTCAGTTTTTACTTAAGTCAGACCGGAGGTGAGTAAATTAATGTATGTATACATAATCTTTTTTGTATATTTTATTGTTTAGTATCAGAAAACCCTGTAATAGTACCGAATTTATCATAATTATAGATACAATTTGAATCCTGAACGCGTAAATGTTACCATTTCACCTATTGGATGGATGAGACAATTTGAAGATTCATAAAGGGAATCTATGTTAGTAATAATTATAGTATTTTTCAACAGTTGGTGGATATAATATCCCAGAGTTATTCACTGCACTTAACAGCACAGTCTATATCCCTTGTTATGTTGACACTGGGACTGATCATGTGAGTATTCAAATTTCAGCCCACCTTTATGAAGTAGAATGTTGTAGTTAGCAATGTGTACATAAATAATTATTCAAAATTTAGGGAATATGTGTATTTCAATCACAAACTAAATGTCGCCTCAAGCAATTGATTTTATAAATGAGGCTAATGTTTTTATTACTTTGCTGCAATCCTCATGAAATTTGATAGCTTCTATTTAATGCTATATGCTTGAAAAAAAAAAAAAAAAACTTTCAAAAAGCTTCAGTATGATCGGGGTCCCCTATCGAAAATAAAGTGCGGTGTGGAGAAATATAGGTAGTAAATTTTAAAGTTTTTTTAATAGCGATTAAATTTGACAACTACATAAGAGCAGTGATGGGCATACATTGTGTTTTTCAGTGCCAAAAAATGGAATCTCAGTGCCTCTACCATTTTCTTTTCTATTTTTTTTTTAAATTGCATGGGATACTGAGTAATTATGATGAGGTGGTAGATTTTATTCTAGTACGTAAATGGTACATATTTTGTACAAATATATATTGGTAGTAGATTTATCATTTTCATTAAAAGGAATTAATAGAAACTCTAATTATTATTATAATAAGTAACTCGTAAAATCACAGGATAAATGACAATGGCTACCAAATTTGTTAAATAAAGGACTTAAAAATGATTGGACAAATTATTACCAATGTTAGAGTGTCCCTAGACAATCGTATAAAATATATAAAAATGACTGATGTAGATAAAAAAGACAGAGGTAAAAAAATAAACACCGACTTTACGGGATAAAATTTACTATCAAAGTATTAAAGACATTACAAATATTCTGTTCAGCAATTAGTTGTCCTTGATATTTATATAGCAGTCAGGGCTAAAAATTCTAAATTTTCTTTGGAAGAAAACAAAGCACCATTTCCCTGGTGGGCACGAGTGCCGCTCTGAGTGTCAAAAGAGCACTGAGTGCTGCATTTGCCCACCCTGATATAAAAGTCTGAAACTAATTTTTAAATTCTAGGTAAACTATAGTATTAAAAAAAGATAATCTTGTGTCAGCTGATAGAGTGCAAGCCAACCTCTTCCACGCTGCACCTCCATGCAACTGTACTGAACAGAAAATGAAAAGAAAAACCTGAAATATAAAATTATATAATCAAACAATATAATGTAATTAAATTTTTGATCAATTTTAAAATAGGCATTATAATGAAGGTAACGATTAAGATTTTATTTGCAATGATAAACTGAAGAACGAATAACGATAAACTGAAGAACGAAGAACGATAAACTGAAGAACGAATAACGATAAACTCTAAATAACGATAAACTGAATAACGAATAGCGATTAAATTACAATAAACTCTAAATAACGATAAACTCTAAATACCGATAAACTATAAATAACAATAAACTCTAAATAACGATAAACTCTAAATAACGATAAACTCTAAATAACGATACACTTTAAATAACGATAAACTCTAAATAACGATAAACTCTAAATAACGATAAACTCTAAATAACGATAAACTCTAAATAACGCTAAACTCGAAATAACGATAAACTCTAAATAACGAAAAACTCTAAATAACGATAAACTCTATATAACGATAAACTCAATAATCTGAACTCACTCTTGTTAAGTTTAATAAGAATGAGAAATTAATTAATTACGAGATAAACCTAGTAATATTTACTGAACCTAAAATGTAAAGATAAATCCTACTTAGGTATTTATAATTTTATTGGTAAGGAATAATGGAGATTTGATTATATTTTTATGCAAAAACAGTTATTACTATATTTTTGTGGACTATGAAGGGGAATACTATGCTACTTTACTTAGGTAGTTATATTCAATATATTATTTAATATTTATTTGAAGGTATAAAAAAGGAGAAACTTATTATAGAAACGTTTAAATAATTCCGGGAATAATTTATAGGGGAGAACCTCCTCTCAAGGATTATATTGAGAATCTTAACTATTCGGTATACAAGTTCGTTCTAGCTCACAATCGAATCTATAGGTATTCAAATGCTTATAACTACAAACTAAATTATTTAAAACCTCGTGGTTTTCCCTTAATAATACGAACTCACCCGAAAGTGCAGATGAGTTCGTACAAGCAGAGTATCACTCCGTACAGTACTAAAAAGGGGAGAAAAAGGAAAATTCAGTAAGATTTTCATTTAATTTTAGGAAAATTGTATAAAACCCTTTAATGCCGTATCCTTACTATTGACTAAAGCCCTTTAGAGCGCGCACGGATATTTCGTCCACGGAAAGTTGGTCAACGGACATCTCGTCCACGGACATTTCATCCAACGGACATTTCATCCACGGATATTTGGTCTACGGACAATTCGTCCACGAATTGCTTTATTTTGTATTATTTTTATGGTGTGCATTTATTTTATATATTATATTATTTATATATATTCTGCAATACAAAAGTATTTATCACCCTTATTTGATAGTTATTAGAAATGTATGGTCTTTGCCTAAATTATTATTGCAATCTTTCTATACTGTTGGCCGGCATCGCTAAAATAATAAAAATGTAAACTTTTTGATGATATACAGGCAGGCCCCGCTTTTATTACAATCGAGAGCGGCAGGCCCCGCTCTCGATGTTATTACAATACATAAACATAGAAAACGGAGACATTTTTTGATGGGTTTATTTCACAGTTACTACAATAATTATCACTAGTAGTATTCAGATTAGCTATACCTATAGGTAATTAGATGCACTGTTGGTTCAGAAATTAGTATTTTATAGCAGAATATTTTTAACAGTGATTACCTAAATTACATACATAATAATATGAAGGTATATAATGTACTATTTAAAAATTATATAAAAAATTAACTAGATATTAGTACTTTTTACTGTTACGTTTAGTTATTTAAACGTAAAAACGTCCGTGTTATTGGACTATTTCATATTTTAGAACTTATACATATATAATAGTGATAATTATTTACCTCTATTGTAATTACTTTAATTCCTAAGTATCCACACATTTATTCTTGTTAGGACCCTGCTATTTCAGTTCTAAACTTTAGATACTTTTAATTCATTAATTAATACAAAATATTAAACGAGGTCAATAACTTACAGATACAGTCAACCCTTTTAGCATATCTAATTTTATAACTGTAATTGATAGATAAACATGTTAATTCATATAGGACTTAAATCACTATTATATTATTGTATATTTACACCTGCCTATTAATGTAATAGTGAAAAATCATGTAAAATATATTCCATAAACACTAAAACACAAAATAAAGCCATACGTGGACGAATTGTCCGTGGATGAAATGTCTGTGGACGAGATGTCCTAGACCCCCTTTTGAGATAACAAAAAATTACAAAAGGCTTAATCAGAGATGTCTTCTGAACTAGATTATAAAGCGTCAATTTCCGTTCACCATTTGTCAATGGTGAATTTGAGTTTTTCATTCTTGAAATTTGTTTCTCTTTCAGTAGCTCTTTTTCTATGGTATCAGTCCTTATCATTGACTTTCTTGGTTACCAGCCTCGGCTGTTGCTCTTTCTAAGTGGTCCCTTTGGGAATGGCCGAATGTTTTCAAGAGATGTTCCTAAAAATGAAATATTCAATCTAGAGAGTCCTGGTTGTGGTTCGGTGGATGGTGAAGTAGGAGCAGGCTCGGTGAATGATGGAGTAGGAGAAGCTTCGGTGGCAAGTGAAGTAAGAGAAGACTCGGTGGATGGTGAAATAGGAGAAGCCTCGGTACCGGTAGAAGTAGGAGAAGGCTCGGTGGATGGTAAAGCAGGAGCAGGCTCTCTGGATGGTGAAGTAAGAGAAGGCTCGGTGGATGGTGAAGAAGGAACAGGTTCGGTGGCGGGTGAAGCAGGAGCAGGGTCAATGAATGATGAAGTAAGAGAAGCCTCGGTGGCAAGTGAAGTAAGAGAAGACTCGGTGGATGGTGAAAAAGGAGAAGCCTCGGTGCTGGTAGAAGTAGGAGAAGGCTCGGTGGATGGTGAAGCAGGAGCAGGCTCAGTGTATGTTGAAGTAAGATCAGGCACGATGGAGAAGGCTCGGTGGATGGCGCATTTTCTACTTGGTTGCGATGATAATGAATTGAATTATTCTCAGCATATTCTTGAAAAGCGCAGTCCTTTACTACTTCGGTGGTTAAAACTTTCTTTTCTAATTTATATGCTCATCAAATTCTGAACCATTTCTGGATCTCTTTGTGGCTTCTGACAGCATCGTCGGAGGAACATTATCTTTCACGTGTATATACTCGAGCCATATATTAAAATAAATATAGAGGTTAATTCGTACATAATGGGGTGAAACCGTACAGAGGAGGATGTGCCCGTACATATTTGTACGATGACACCCCACACCGCGATTTCATTTTCAAATTGGTGTACATCAGATACTAATGAGTTTTAAATAAATATGAACTTGTACATACGTAGAGAATATTATAATGAATACTAGTATTCGATATAAAGTTTCTAGATAGTAAATTGTAATTGCTATGGCTAAGCTCAAGTAATGAGAAAATAACATTTCAGTGCTGAAAATATATGATCGCTCACCGAAGGAACATACTACACCGTCACGCGCTGA
This sequence comes from Caprella mutica, assembly GCA_947561585.1. Classification (NCBI taxonomy): domain Eukaryota; kingdom Metazoa; phylum Arthropoda; class Malacostraca; order Amphipoda; family Caprellidae; genus Caprella; species Caprella mutica. The sequence goes on from CANNZV010001508.1 coordinate 107,671, forward strand.
AACTTGTTTCAAACTGATTGTTATTAAAATGTATAGGATCACTCAAGTTTCAACGGGTTAGAACATAACAGGTGTTGAGTTATGGCCATGTACGGATTCACCCCGCTGTGCGAAATCACCCGGTTCTCCCCTACCCTAGACGAAAGCCGAACATGAAATATTTTTATAGAATTGAAATTAGAAATCAAAACAAAGAGTACAATCTTCTTCGTCAGCGTCATATTATAGTGTTTTGACTATTGTTGTGCACAGAGTATTATAAATAACATTACACACAAATGGTATTTGAAACATTGTACAGGTTTATAATACATTTCATAGTAATTATATGAAAGTAAATGCTTCAAAAGTTTAGATTGTATCATTTAATTAGAGTCTTATTATTTAATGAGTTTTAAAAACACATTGTTTTATCACCTCAACTAATCATTTATCATTAATAAATGCCAATTTCTCAATTTCTAAAGACGTAATTTAAGAATAAACTTCCAAAAACCATTGCCAGAGCTCTTTTTGTTCGTGAATTGGCCTCCATTCGTAAAAACCTTTCTCTTGGTGGTGGATCATAGATTCTGTTTGGGCTTATTGTCAGGTTTCTCTGGGAGCAAACCCATGAGATTCTTCCCAGTGATGCCTTGTTCTACGAGCCAACCTTAAGTGTAATGTAAAACATGAATTAGAGCTTTATTTTGCTGAAAAATGATATTCTTTTTGACGTCATCGGATAAAGAATTTATCCAGGAGAGAAAATTGTCTCCCAGTAATGCACAATAGTTCTTAGAGTTCAGGCACAAGTAGAAGAAGAGGTCCAACCAATTTGTTACCAATAGAGCCAGACTACAATATGATGCAGCCACCCTAGCTCTATTGCCGATTCAAACGTAGACGTGGACTTTCCTCCTTCAGTAGCCACTCTCAGATCCAGGGTGACTCTAGTCTCGTAAGTCTAAATTACCAGAAATCAGTTTTCAAGTATTTTGTTGCCGATTAGAGCCTTTTCTGACCATTGAGTTGGCTCAGAGGAGGCATACTGTCGGTGCACTTTGATTCACCATCTATTTCAGGTTTCTATTTCGGGCTTTTTTAGGCATGTGTGTAACTCCAGCTTGATCAATAAATTTCTTGTAGGATTCGTGAGAATTCGATGATAAAGATCTCCTAATTTTTCTTTAATTTTTGCTGGTAGTCACCATTGGTCGTCCGCCTTTATGCTTTTTCCTGTCCAATTTATTTTCAACGGCAAGTTTCTTGCTCGTATAGGGTGATCATTTTTGATGATTTTGCTATTCTCTACGGTACTTTTTCTATCGTCACGTAGACTGATAATCTAATAATTTTTCACTTTGTGTTAGCATCTTTCATTTCGCAGTTTTCGCAGCACTTTAAACCGCTGCAAACACTTGTGACCACCCGGCATCGCTGATTTTAATGCTAAAGTAGAATGATACCCTAGGATACACATTTCTGTTGTCAGAAATCGAAAATATAACTTATCATTTATTTAAGTGAGTTTACTCTGATTAATTGCTCAAAATTTCAAAAAATCATTGCTGCAAACTCTTTCGGTTCGCACTGTAGTTCTATAAAATTATGTGAAACACTCCTTTTTTCCGTAACCTGGTGAGGACCATTAAGTAATCAACAGTCTTACCAAAGAAATAAAAATAACATTGAATATTTTGTGCATTTCACTGAATTGACGAAGGGGAATGTCGTGGTACTCGCACACTCATAGTATTCAAAATATGCTGTGGACTGAGTCATTATGCCCAGTCATTATTGTAATAACAATATCTTTTCTCACCTAGGAACATATGACTCCGATATCCTGGACTCGAGTAGGATATGACGGCTTTGTGCAAACAATGATGGCCCAAGATTTCGTGTCACCAAGCAATGTCGGGTCGTTCGAATCTAAATTATCAAGTTTCCCCTCTCTTGTAGTTAGTAACATGGTAAACACTCTATCAGGCACCTACACCTGTCACACCGATAAAGGAAGCGCTAGTACTTTGGTTCATGTTTTGGATGGTGGTGAGTGCCTTTGGATTTGCCTCAAATATTTACATTGTATATTTGTACAGAAACAGAATTTACAGTTTAGGATCTAAAAACTGACACGTTTTAAAATCGCTATAACAATATTTACATATGAGATAGGAAATTCAAACAAAGATCATTCGAATGAAAATGGAGTCAAATTTTATGAACTACCTTGTTAAATTAGTTCTTTTCCAGAGTGGAAAAAAAAGTTGCTTGGTAAAGTCATTCAAGAACATTTCTTCTCGTATTAAGTAGTGTATTACTGGTGATGGGGGACAATATAAAAAATAACTGGTTATAAAAGATAGTTAGTAAAATTTCCCATCTCGTATGTTAAAATAGTTACGGCGGTTTAATAATATACATTATTTAGCGCCCACTCTGTATGATCTTATTACACGCTAGATGACAATATGCGATATAAAACTTTTCTGGTATAACGTCGCAGTACTCAGACAATCTCAGTACTCGGAAAATGGAACACAAGTACTGACAGGACAATCATAAATTTATGAGGGTCAGATTGGTTCGAAAGCCATGTCACTTTCAGAGACTGTTAGTATAGTCCTCTTGAATGGTTAGAATTAGGATATTCTAGTATCTTCATCAAAATAATTTTTAGACTGAAGCATTTTTGATATTTTGAACAATACAATTTGTAACAGCTCGGTATAACAATCCTTTTGAACTCACAATTGTGAATATGTTTCACTGCGGTAAGTTCCAATACATTTTCGGTGATACAAGAAAAGGATATACACTATACATATAATAATTATTATTTAACATTTAAATGGAATTTATGATAACTCGATAACTTAGAACTTACCCCAGTTCCTTTTGTTACAAAAATAAATAGTTGACTCCTACTCTTTATTACTGTAACAAAAGGAACAAAGGTTAGTTCCGGGTTATCGACCGGTTTCATATTTTCGATCATATAAGTAAAATATATATAATTGAACTTTTTTTATTCTAATTGAAATCCATGATACTTTCAGGTACCATAACTAAGCCATCTTGTTCCGAGAATTTCGAGTTGGTCCATGGTAGGTGTCTGTACTACAGCAATATAAAGAAGATTTGGATACACGCACAAAATGACTGTGAAGATAGAACCAGCAGTCTCATCACCTTCAAAGACGTCAAGGATTTGGTGTCCTTCATGCTCAATCTTCAAAAGTCAGGTTAGAATGATGTATATAGAAATCTCCCAGTTGGAAAATTGAAATCACAGATAGTTGGCTTGCAATCGGTGATTTCAGTCGTGACTCGACGAAAATTAAATTCACAATTTATCAAGAACTCAAAACATTTTTATTCTTTGCCAGATATTCAAAACGAAATGCCCAAAATATATACTGTTAAGGCAATCCCATTGGCCATTACCAATACGAACAAGGTCTAATTTTCCACATTTTCCTCTTCAGGATCTACTCATTACCAGTTTCCAATGTATACTGGACACGCTTCTTATGATGAAAGACACACCAGTTTCGGTTCACTTCAGAATGACGCTCAGGTGAATGAAAATATTTTATTATTCAAAATAGAAAGTAGCGTTAAAATGATAAACAAGGTAAAAGCTAAAAATAAGGATAATCCAAAACAAACTACAACAGTTTATACCTCCTGCTCTCATTTGAATTTTCAATGAGAATCTTTCATTTTAGCTTTATTGAGCAGTATATACACTATTATCATGAGGTTATTTAAACTCAACGTTGAAGGTTTTATCAGGTTTCAAGCTTTCGAAGAGAAAGATTTCTATTCATCATCAGGAGAAAGGTGGAAAACCTCGACCTGAAAATGAATTTTATGACCAATGGTTGTATGTTGGATACCGTCTTTCTATTTCAGCTATCTATGATTTGTTTATTATTATTAATTAATCTATTAAAAATCGAAATATGAAACCAAAATAATTAGAAAATTTGATACTACCTATAGCTACTGTTGAAAACATTCATTCTATAGAAGGATTATACTTTCTTTATATTTGTAACAAGCTATAGAGGTGCGATAAGAAACGGTCATCCTCTATAACTATATGTCTATTTCTTTCTGTTCATTTTTCTGTATATTATTAGTTTTATCATTTTTTTTCATATCAAAGGGCTTGAAGAGAAGATTTTAATAATTTCCATTATTGTTTTTTTTTATGTAATCTTTTTCTTTCCAATAAATATCCTTATCCTTTTTATTATTATTAATATATTAATATATTTAATATTTATTTTTTTAAATTATTATAATTATAGTTTCTATGTGTGTCCTATTGATCCTATGTGTCCTCGTGGTCTTATGTGTTCTCTTGGTCCCATGTGTCCTCTTGGTCCTATGTGTCCTCTTGGTCCTATGTGTCCTCTTGGTCCTATGTATCCTCTTGGTCCAATGTATCCTCTTGTTCATAAGTAACTTCTTGTTTCTTTAAGTGTCGATTTGTTCATAAATAACCTCTTGTTCCTAAGTGTCTCCTTGTTTCTAACTATATGTAGAGGCACGATAAAAAACGGTCAACCTCTATATGGCTATATCTTTCATTATTATTATTATTATTCTCCGTATTTCATTAATATTATTTGGATTAATCAAACTATAGAGGTGCGATATAAAATGGTCAACCTCTAAAGCTATAAGTCTATTTCTATAAATTTTCCTTCAAATCTTCTTTTATTATATAATTATATTTCATTTTATTTTGATTCTTCAAACTATAAAGGCGCGATAGAAAACGGTCAACCTCTATAGCTATAAATCTTTTTCTTTAAATTTCATTTTCCTGTATTTTATATTATTTTCATTTTGATTCTTCAAACTATAGAAGTACGAAAGAAAACGGTCAAACCTCTATAGCTACATATTTATTTCTTTAAATTTTATTTCTCTATCTTTTTTTATTATTATTCTATTTTTTATTTCGAAGCTCCTCATGTTCACACATCTATTTTCAGTCTATTTTATAATGTTTCAAAATTTCCTGTTGACTCTTCAAACTATAGATGTGTTATAAATCAGTTACGGCATTTATTAACAATGGGTATCAATGCTAGTGTTACATCATATGCTCTATTAATTGCATTTTGATGATGCAGTGTATAGAATGATTCTAATCTTCTACGGTGCCAAACATTTTGATTTTCATGTAAAACTTTAGCGTCTGTGGAATTGAAGGTGTGTCCAGTGTCTCGTGAGTGTTGGTAAACCAAATTATTTTCTTTCCCAATTCTAACATCTTTTTTATGTTCATCAATTCTTGTGGGTAAGTTTCTTCCTGTTTCTCCTATATATTCACTAGTGCATTCATTACAATCTATTTTATATATACTAGATTTCATTTATCTATACCTTTTACTATGTCTTTTGGTTTTACTAGGAAATTCTTGATGGTGTTCGTTGATTTATTACCTAAATATAAGTTGAAGGGGCCTATTATTCTCTGTAATCTTTCACTTGTCCCTGAAACGTATGGTGCAGCTATGAATTTTCTTTCTATGTCATCAGTCGTGTTAATATCGTTTCTATTACTATTTATTGTACGGAATTTGTGAATTTCGTTATTTATCTTTTTTTTTCAGGTATCCGTTTTAGTTAATTGTTCTTCAATTAGTATCAGCTCTTCCTCTAGATATTCTTCACTTCAAATTTTGAAAGCTCTACTTACTAGTGATCTAATCGTGCTTCTCTTGTGTGCAATATGGGAAGAGCTATTGTAATTTAAAAGTCTACCAGTATTACTAGGTAGTATATACTCTGAACAATAAATAAATTAAAAAGTATTTTCTATATGTATTTTTCTAAATTAATATCAATCAACTCATTTCTTTTTCTGATGTTTCGCTTACAGGTTTCACCAATGTTGCACAAGGGTTGGGCGAGAGTATCCACCTGCGGTTACCTGACTACACTCAAGCGCGGTGTCATTCATCCCTTAAGGGCTGCGCAGTGTGGATCATACAAGTACAACTTCCTTTGTGAACAGCCAACTCTCTGATTCATGACTCTATTTTGGGGAATAGAGTCACATTACAATAGTATGGTAGAAAGTAAAGTATACCTTACAATGTAAGGTCACACTGCACATTATTTACAACTATTGGTGGTTGTTTTAACTCTTCACTGTGCACTTTATGTTCAACTATTGGTGGCTGTTTTAACTCTTCACTGTGTACTTCATTTACAACTATTGGTTGTTGTCTTAACTCTTCACTGTGCACTTTATTTACAACTATTGGTGGTTGTTTTAACTCTTCACTGTGAACTTTATTTACAACTATTGGTGGTTGTTTTAACCCTTCACTGTGCACTTTATTTACAACTATTGGTGGTTGTTTTAACTCTTCACTGTGCATTTTATTTACAACTATTGGTGGTTGTTTTAACCCTTCACTATGAACTATATTTACAACTATTGGTGGTTGTTTTACAAATAGATTCTATCAAATATTATAATACAAATTTATTCATTCAAAATTTTGAGAATTATAATTTTATGTCTTTGTTATTTTTTCTCTCCTTCAATATTTATGGAAAAGTATGGAACGTATGGAAAAGTATTTAGCATTTTTATTTTAATATAAATATGAATTATAGTGTAAGAGGATATAAATTTATATAAATTAATATTAGAAAATAATTAAAAGAAAATTAGTTTGTATAAAATGACGGATTTAATATACGACTTAATATTTATAATTTTTTAATTATTGAACGATAACATTATTAGAAAAATTCTTATCCAAATTACAACAGTTAGGAGGTCATGTAACACAACTCACCATATTATTAATTATTTGAAACAAGTTTCAGTTTGTCCACATGAAATATTGATTCTCATATTAATAAAGTTAGTATTATTTCTTAAAACATTGATTTGGAATATATACAAACTGTTATGGCTTTAATTTCTTGATTTTTTAGTTAGTCTAATACTATTCAATACAAATATGGTTATTAAAAAATATTGAAACCAGAAGTTTCTAATATTACAACAATTCATTTATTTAGTAGGGTTTTAACGTCTGCTTCAGAACCAAAAGCCATATCGGTGACGTCAAAAGGATGTGACATAGAAGGGACTGGAAAAAGCTATACAAATATGCGCAATGGAATCTTAGAACAGGAAGGGTAGAAATAAATTTGTCTTTAATCACTAGTTTTAATTCGAAAACCCTAACTCTACATAATTACCAAATAGCCTACATAAATTATCTAACTAAGTTTTTAATTAAATCCAGCCCTCCTCTCTCCATCCCAGATAAAATTTAAGAGAGTGTCTTCGATGATTTAAGAGCGTTTATGACAGAGATAATAAAACGTAGACGAAACACCGATAAATTGCCGATAAACTCTCATCGGCGATTGACTGTAGAGGATTATCTAATAATGTTCAACAAATCATGGTTGATTCTACTTTCTCGAATTAAAGAGGAGATTTATTCGATGAATCTTCGGCGAGTTATGGAAGACTCAACTTCCCCGAATTACAGCAGGCAGCTCATAGATGTATCTTCGGTGAGTTATGGAAGACTCATCTTCTTTGAATGACAGCAGGCTGTTCATAGATGTATCTTCGACGAGTTATGGAAGACTCATCTTCCCAGAATTATAGCAGGCAGCTCGTAGATGCATCTTCGGCGAGTTATGGAAGACTCATCTTCCCTGAATTACAGCAGGCAGCTCATAGGTGTATCTTCGGCGAGTTATGGAAGACTCATCTTCCCTTAATTACAGCAGGCAGCTCGTAGATGTATCTTCGGCGAGTTATGGAAGACTCATCTTCCCTGAATTACAGCAGGCAGCTCGACCTCGTAGATGTCTCTTCGGCGAGTTATGGAAGACTCATCTTCCCTGAATTACAGCAGGCAGCACGTAGATGTATCTTCGGCGAGTTATGGAAGACTCATCTTCCCCGAATTACAAAAGGCATGTCTCCGATGATCATCGACGTGTTATGATAGACACATCGTCCCCTAATTATTCCAGGAATGAATTATAGTAGACACGTCTTCGATGAAGATCGCTGAGTTACGACAGACTCATCTTCCTCGAATAATAGCGGACATTTCTTCGATGATTTTCAGTGAATTGTATGAGTTATCATATACATTTAAAGGTGTCCGTGATTCAAAAATTGTAATTACAGTATATATATATAATACTATACATATTTTCCATCATTTAGAATAGAAAAGATACAAAAAAAATTAAATAATATTCTTTCATAAGAACTTTAAAAACACGCGGGTTATTATATTGAATAAATCTCAACCAAATCTTACTTCTGCCATGTCCAAGATGGCTCAGAGGATATGTCGCTGACTTCAATTCTCCATGAGACTACAGTCGAAGAAACGAGTCCCGGCCACACCACTTCATTTCTTTCTCCATTTTTCCATTTAATATGTATATTAAGATATGTAACATTAAACTAATCGATATAAAGCCAAACATACGTGTGTACCCTACATGATATAAAGTAAAAAATAAAACAAAATCGTAAATACCTTTCAAATGATAATTTTTATTTTAGTTAACCCTATAAATTCATGCTTGAATCGCCAATAATATTGAGGTGATTATGTGAATTGTTTTCGTATGAATCTTCCATGAAACGGCTTAAAATCGAACTTGAATCATCGTTGATTTAAAGACGGTTACAGTCAAATGTGCGTGTGCTTCTTCGATGAATCGACGATCATCCTGCCTTATTTTATACGAAAAATCTTGGATAAAACGGATACTTCTTCGAATATTTATCGATGATTCATCGTCAATACGCTGATTCATGTTTAGGTACTCTTCCAAAAATCAGCTATAAATCGGCCTTAAAAATCAACTGGGACCAGTGCAGCACTCTAATGTTGCACCTTACTTCTAGCTGGTGGTTGGTGACGATCTATTCGTTAAATTCCACAATTGGTGACTTCACTAAATAGAATAAGAAGGCTTAAGCCTCTCACCTGGTGACAGAACAATAACCCCCCGTGCAAAAAATAACCCGCGGTCAAAAACCCCCCGTGCAATATACCCCCCGACAAGAACCCCCCTAAGCAAAAAATCCCGGTGCAATAAAATCCCGGTCGATATAAATAGCCTAATTCAATTTTATTAATTTTCATTAATATTTTATTAATGAAATTACTATATATTACAAATATAAAGAGATATAGTGCACCTTAGGTTAAGTTAGCGGTCCGATTGGGGGGGGGGGGGTGGCTGATCCATGAACAAAGTCCCTCACGATCTTCGGTGACAAAATTCATGGATGTAGAAAAGCTACTCTACTTACCAAGGAATGTGACGAAAAGGGACACATAAGACCTCGTTGCTGAAGAGCATAACCCTAGCTCTATCCTCTAACTACAAATGGCGTTAAAAATTATAAAATAAAAAAAACAATATATAATCCAAATTACAACAGTTCAGGCTCGATGGACGCCACCTCCCTTCTCTTCAATTTACCTCTGTCAGTTTCAGGATAGAGCCTCTGGGGAAATTTACAACATGAAATTCATTGAAAATAGTAAATATAGACGAATATGCAAAAAATAGAGTAGGAATCGGCAGTGGAATATTATCATTAGGAAAAATAAAATATAGCTTTTGCAAATCACAGATAACTTTTTCAATTTTCTTTTTAGTGCTCAATTTCTCCGCGGCCTCTTCATCCTCTAGTGTTTCTAGGTCCTGATCCGCTCTCATGATAGATGCTGTAACTTCTTTCCTTTCTTTGTCTTTGTCCTATGAAGTAAAGACAGAAATAATGTAAATGAGATTCAAAAGTCAAAACTTAAAGATCCCCTCCACTCTCATTCTTTCATTTCTTTATTCTTTAGAACTAAGGTCACTGGTTATAAACCTGTAAACAATTTCAAAATTTGGCTCTGTATATTTTTTACAATATATAATTGAAATTATTCTTGTAATTTCTGTTCTACCCTCTGAATTAAAGCAAAGAAAAAGACTACAATACATTAAAAAAAACTGATAAGCGTATCATTAATGCCTACCTGTATCATTACCTAAAAACAACTAACCTGAAAAAATAAGGTATCTTTAAGTGATTGAAGGACAAATACCCCTGTGCAAAATAAAACCCCGCGGTCAATAATCCACCGTGCAAAAAAAAAAAAAAAAAAAAAAACGAACAAAACTCCCCCAGTCAAAATCCCAGGTTCTGGGAAATTTCGGTCTTGGAAAACTTGGTCTCAGTCTCTAATGGTGTTATTAAAGAACAATAATAGAAAAAGTTTAAATTATGATTGCTGAAATGTGTAGTTTATTTATTAAAAGCGGATAACATCATTAACCATTGTAAAATGATACGTAACATTTGTAGGTAATTTTGACAGGTTTTGACATTCATTTAACATGGGATTTGAAAGGAAATTTCAGTCTCGGAAATTTTGGTCTCAGAATATTCGGTCTCAGGTATAAATATAGCTTATGAATTAGATGTACGGAAGGGTGTGAAAAAACTTATTTTTTATTAAAAAAATAATGAAACTAAGCTATTCACATAGTAACCTCCCTGAAAGGTCCCCTCCAAGCAATTTTATTTATCATGTTAATCAATGAGGCTAATTTTTCTTATCATTTTGTTGCAAACCCAACGAAATTTGATAGCATATTTTTAATTGTATGTCGTTTTGAAGAGTTTTTTATAATCAAAAACTCTGCAGTACCCGTTTTACTTCCGACTTGCTAATTTTCAGCCTGAAGAAAAAGAATGTACACCATATGTTTTGAATATAAACTAGGTAGGTATCATTAGTTCAATATTAAATATTCCTGTAAATGTATCAAATTGGAGAAACTTATTATAGGTGCGTCACTAATCTGACGTTCTTTCTTCAGCGTCAGATTTGTGTTTCATACAATTGTTGCACACAAAGTCTTAATAATTTTAAAATCATACAGAAATATAAATACTGAACTGAATTTTATGTGGCTTGCAGATTATTGATCATAAACCTTAGTTCTACAATATTATGTAATAAAATCATTTTTATATCCCGGAGCCTATAGAACCCTGAACGGAGAAATTATATATTTAATGTTTAGAATCATCACTAATCTTATTTACGGTTACCTGAGAGTTGAAAGAATAGGTTATCGAACTAGTAAAGTGTTCTCTTCTATTTAGTCGTCTGTTCTCACCAAAATTTTTGGAAATAAAGAAATAACATGCAATTGTCTTTTTTAATTCTATTCTTTCAAATTAACAGGTATCATAATTGTTCACAAAATCACAACCTGAACAGTTGGTAAACCATAATTTCTTGAATCAATAGCTGTGAGATGTGCCTTCAAATCAATGTTATCACTATTCACTAATTAAAGATTTTTACCTTCAAAAATTATTATTTATCGAATAAATATTCCTATCGATAGCAGAGATTCTAAGGTAATGGTTACTATGGACGTGTATTCATGCGATTTTTCGCACTGACGACTTCTGATTAAATAATATTGGGGTCTAAACTATGTTTATTTGATGTAATATTCGGGAGGCATTAAAAACCAACTCTGGATACCTCTGAAATAATAGACGCGACGCTAAATTAATTATTTTCACTGCACAAAATTTTTGAAATACCTAAATAGAAAAATGAGGAGAATATTTTTTTTATATAACTATTCAAGGATATTTAATTTTATTGAAAAAATTGTACGCTGTAACAACCAATTCAAGCCTTTATACAAATTTTTTTATATTATATAAATTAAATGATATCTGTATTATTCCTGATAGTATCATATAATATATTTCGAAAACGCATGGATAAACAGTAATATCAATTGAAAGTAAGAGAATTAAACACAAACAATTACCGAATCTGTCGCTAGTCGCATGAAAAAATCAAACTTGTTTAAACGCTGAAAGTGTTCTGACGACTTCGTACGTATTCTGACGACTGAATTGCTGTCACTGCAACCACTCTCATTGCAAAGTGTGAATTTGATTTTCATCCGATTTCATCCGACGTCGTCATTGCGAAAAATCGCTGTAATACGCATCCATAGTAACCGTACCCTAAAGAATACACTGTAAAAATTGTAAATAAAATTTCCAATCGTAACTGTTGTGGTAATTAAGAATTACCTCAAAACCCATATTTTAATATTCTAATTCAATCATTTTTGTCTTCCTATTTCTATATCAATCTTTGCTAAATTTTAAAAATGTTAACAAGTGGTTCAGATATTCAGTTACATTTCTCAATCTACCATGTGCAGTGTGCATCTCTGTGTAATTTAGGACCCCCTAATCCCGTAAGTTTATACTCTCTCCCATATATTTATAATAAAGTGCTTATAATGTTAGGGTTTGTTAAAAATATTGTGTTATGTTATTTAATACCTAGGTAAATATATTTTCACTCTGTTGCTACCTATATACGTCATACACACTTTTTGATTACGTTTCAGCGTATGTCTGCTTTAAAGTTAAGTCACAGTATTTTACCTTAATGTTATTTATTCATATGTATTATTTGTTTGTATACATTGTAGGTAATATTACATATTATTATTTTTTTCTAGCCCTGTATTTTTTTTTGCAGGTTATGTCGTCGTTATAAGAATATAAGAGGAAACCATTTACGTGATTTTCAATATCCACGTCAATAACGGGATTACACAACTTCTGAATTTGGCAAGAGACTCACTGCGCATTTTCTGAGAAATTACTCTATGAAATGACTATAATTGCCAATGTCCGGAATTGGACAAGGTCGGATAGCAGTATTTTCTCATTTCAAATAAGTACGGATAATATCCTGGCTGATTATACATGCATTTTAGTGGTATATAGATGGGTTAGTCATATAAAAATAATAATAATTTCTTAGAATGATGAGGATATGATAGTAAATAACAAGGATATGTCTGTATACATTCACCAGGATAGTGTAAGAAATTTGAACCAGGGTAGGTCTGGAACTTTTACGCAGGATAGCTTAACAAATATACCTAGGGTATGTCCGAATATATTTACCAGGATAGTAACAAACAAGAAGAAATTGGCAGGATATGTACGGATAATTTCACCAGGGTAGTAACCAATAAAAAAGGCAGGGTATGTCTGAAAAATTCTCGAGAATAGTAACTAGAAGAAAGAAGCAGGGTATGTCTGGATTTAATAGTTAGGATAGATAAATCATTTTAAATAGGATAGAGTATGTCTGGTGATATGAGGATAGTACATGGGAATTAGCAGGATATGTCTTAATTGAAAATAATCATGATATATACATTTAAATCCAATATCAGGTCAATTACGTTATTACACTCACTATCATATAGCCTAATATACTATAATACTAGTGATTTCAAGCTACTCTGAAATATCCTACTTCTTCACAGATCTACCCTACATCTTTGGAAATGAAGGAATGAACCTCATGCTTGTGCTAGTGGCAAAACTACTCTGTAGATGTTTTATATCATGACCTATCCTGTCTCTTTTCTGAAATATCCTGGCTAGAATTGGTACTTTTCTGTGCTGGGGCTAGATTAGAGCACAGATATTTAATACAGTCATTAACTATAGCTGTGAATTTTCATCAAAAAATATAGATTTAAATGGACGTAAATTGAAAATATATGCCATGCACCAAAATAACTCAATAGCGTATAGCAGACTGACAACTAAATACATTTTGTCGAGGAATTCACTTTTCATGTTCTCATTTTTCGATTTATGAGCACTAATTTAGTTAAATATAGATTAACTGACTAAATAATTCATTTATTCAATGTCTTCGAATAATTTAACTCCCAGCAATATCAATAATAATATGCAAATTCACTTCTCATTCCCTTATTTTTTTATTCATGAGTATAATTTAATTCACTATGGATTTTGAAAGCATTAATAATTCATATATTTAATGTGTTTGATTATTATAACTCTCAGCAATATCAATAATATGAGTTATAAATTTTGATGGTTATTATTCATCAGCCCCCGCAGCGGCTCTATCCTGAAGCTGTCTGTGGTGAATGGAAGAGAAGGAGGTGGCATCCCTTGTGCTCCGAACTGTTGTAATTTGGATTATGGATTGTCTTTTTTACATTTTACCATTTTTATCATTTTTTAACGCTACTTCGAAGATAGGGCTAGGGTTATACTCTTTAACTACGTTTTTGTGTTTGTTAGACTCATAAACTACATTTACTATCACCTCTTCATTTTCCTCTTCCATCCGTGAGCTGCAGCCACTTGGTGGTTGTGTCCCTTTTCGTCACATTCCTTGGTAAGTGACTGTATTAACGCAGTAGCTTTTCTGCATCCATGAACATTGTCACCGACGGTGGTAAGTGACTTTGATAATGGAGCCACTTTCCTTTGCGACTACTTCTTCCAGTCCCTTGTACTTAATTTCCCTTTTAGATCAGCGATATGGCCTTTGGTTCCGAAGCAGACATTAAACCTCCCTCATTCAATAAATATAAATAATCTATCTATAAATAAATACAGGATACTCTGAAGTAGTAGTCGAATACATATTGAATTATACAGCTCATGGATGCAAAAAAGCTACTTCTTGAAAAAAAACCTTTGTTAATAGAAATTTAATTTAGACAAATTTACAACACTAGCTGAATAGAATATAAATTAGAAAGGATTATACACACAACTGTCAATAATTTCACAATCAACCAATATTACCCACATGAAACATGATAATGCTAAGGTGTTAGTTCATCTATTGAATGACCAAATTAAAATTGAAACATATCAGAGGAGTTGAAAAGCAATTAGTTTTATATCCTGTGTAATTTCATTGCACTACTTATTCTACTACTTAAGACACCTCCCACTATATACCACTATCCATAAAATGTCCGGTTGTCTGTGCTCGGGCTGTGGCCGCGGTAATATTAAGCACAAATATCAGCCCAAAATAAAATCGATCCAGATTCTTTATTTTGCATGCTTTCTTCTGGTGGGTACCTTCATTGGGTACAGATGGGTCGTTAGAATCGATGGAGCAACTGAAATTTATCATAAATTAAATTTTTATACGTTTTTAGCGGGAAAGAAAAAAACGCTTGGGCTGCGTCCATAGAAGACCTAAGTAGTTAGGGTCGAAATGTCCGGAGGTGGAGCATAGATCCTATCTCCATAATGTTAAAAATACCTCCACCCCTCCCCGCCCTTCTCCCCATTTTAAGTGTCTTCTATTACCTGCCTAATTAACAATTCAGTATCAGCTAGTATTTCGTCCACTGAAGATAGTATCACCTCGTGGCTCGTGAATAGAAAACTGAAATAAACCTTTGAAATTTGGTTATTTGCAGCTTGTGTATTAGTTTAAAGGTTCTTGAGAAGTCTTCTGTATGAGGTAAGAATAATATTAATACTATTTATGAATTAACTATGGATGCAGTTTTGTCATTTGATCGCATTGTTTTTTAAACTTTATTTGCTAGTGTCCTAATTATTTTTTTGTGCTGGGGCTAGACTGCTGAATCTATTAATACTATCTATTACTACCCTGTTTAGTTAGTTTGATATTCTGGTTATATTAAGACTTTTTTTGTGTTGGTGCTAGACTACAGCACACAGGTAATGCTAAACTGTTTTTATTTCATTTTTAAATCTTCAATTTTAACTAAATTAAATTTTTAATCTGCTCAAACTGCGTAATAATTTAGAAACAATAGGACTAAATACTCTACTGCAATGCTATTAATTTAATATTGGAAAGTAAGATTTTTATTGGTCAGTTTTCAAACGTAAGGCGAAGTACTCAATTATCCTATTAGAATACATTTACTGTACATTGTACAACTAACTCTAATGACTAGATTCAGAGAATGATAGTAGTTAGATAATATTTTGTATTTCCAGTTTCCTAAACAATTTATAGGTTCCAATATAAGAGATATTTAATTAATTATTTTTATTCTTCGCAGGTTTGAAAGTAGCTACAATTTGTTCTCGGCTGCAAAGGAAGAACTCTTATATTATCAGTGATGGACATGGAATCTATTGTAAGTAGTTTCATCGACATTCATTTTTTCCTTCCATGCATTAAAGTGTAGAACAGATGGTATTTTAATAGAATATATTTGATGGTTAGTTTCATAAGCTGCTGTCAGGTATCTAGGGACTAGGGTCATACAGGTAAATTGCGGCGCACCAGATTACTGCGCACCACTATATTTTCTTTTAGGTAGGTAATTTGAATGAAGATTAATAATATAAAGGGTGAATTTAATAATTACTGTTGTATCAAATTTATAACTGACGTCACCTGAATCCAATGTTTATATTAGTCTCCGAGATGTTTAATTTGGAAAAGAAAATAAAATTTATTATAGAAAATTGTTATAATTATTTTATAGGGTAACTATTGTAAGTTTTTAGTTAAGGTGTAAATTAAAATTTACCAGTTAGGTAGATGTATCGGGGGGCGTGCCGCCCCCCGAACCCCCCTGCTAGGTCATTAAACAATCATGTACTGTGCAGAACAACAAACTAGCGGATACAACAAACTACATAACGGCCATTTACGTTAATACTATTTATAGGAAGTACAGTGGTGCGCCGTAATGTGGTTCGCCGCTAAACTCTTTATCTCTTTATTGTGGGGAACTGCCTTATCTCATTTGCACTTGTGATCTAATATTGTTAAATAACCTCATTGTCGGGATTGGACTAGTTTATAGCTTCAAAGTTTAATAGTATGAATATTTTCCAGGTAAACTCTTTAAAAGCAAAGTTCATGGATACTGGAGTTGAAGAAAACTCGATCCTTCAATTTCTTGGGATAGACGATTTCACGTCCCTCTTGAACGATATACCAAATAGTACCTACACATTGACTCGCCGTATTACAACCAATCAATTGATCAGTGATGTGGTGAAAAAAATAAAGCAATCTCGAGACAGCTATAAAAAGAGTGTTGAAAACTCTATAGATGAATTCAGATTTAACATTTGTATGTGCAATAAGATGGATTTAGAATTTGGAGAGGAGCTTGAAGATAATGGAGAAGATAATGTTAAACTGTTAAAATCAAAAGATGGGAGTCATCTGTCGAAATGTCCTATAAGTAAGTGCGCCACAACTACTTACAAGCTTCGCAGACACCTTCGTGACATCCACCCATCTTTGTCAGACGAAGCGCACGAATTTGCAGTAGAGATCTCAAAGAAAATAGAACGAAATAAAGGTGAGTTAGCAATATTTTTTATCCTAATGTTTCACATGACCATTTTCCTGTCTTTATTGCTTCTTCTGTCCTATGTCCTTTCATTTATTTTCACGTTGTTCCAGTTTTAGAGGAGCTAGGTTTTTATTTACCGTGAAATAACTGTTCTCTTTTTCTTCTATTTTGCAGTCAGGATTCAGCTGGGAAGCTCCTACGAAGCACCTCCCAAGAGGTTCCGAGTGAAAAAAGAAGAACCAACTTCTTTGAAACTTGTTGCAAGAAAATCGAATTACAAGAGTTGTGCTCTCTGTAAAAACCTTTACTTAAACCTCCCAGATCATGTTAATAAGTTTCATAAAATTCATAGAACTGATGCCAACTATGACAGTTTAGTGAGAGATCCTCCAACCATTCTACGATGCTACACAAAGAACATAGATGGAAAAGTTGTAGCTTTAGAGGGAAAAGAGTTGGAGGAGGCACAGAAGAAATATGGCGACGCAGTAGAGGCACAGGCAACAGATCTCGATGCTAGACGATGCCTCAGAGATGACATGGCTAGAGTGAGGGAAGTTTTGGAGAAAGCAGAAGGTTCGGAGAGGGTAAAATTTTTATCAGAACTTGAAGATCTCAACGAAAAGTACAGACAGTGTCGTTACCCAGATCCTAGAGCATACTCTGAAGAGGTCAAAATTTGGAAAGATGGCTATTTGGATTATTTGAAAAAACAAAATTGCAAGGATCCGGAAAGAGTTCAGCGCATGGCTATGGACGTGTTTCTTGAATACGAGAAGGAGAGTGAAAATCCTATGACTTACATCCTGATAAAAAAGCCGAGCACTATAAAGGATATACTCTTGCAATTTCGTAACTCCAAAGATAAATCCTTCTTATCCAAAATAAAGTATGTCGGCCAATTCAGTTCTTTCTTGGAGTACCTACTAGTCTCAATTGACAGTCCTGCAGTGAGAGAAGAAGAAGACTATCAGGAAATGGCAGCCCGACATTTCATATATCAGCAAATTCAGAGCGAGATAAAGAAAGAACTTTCCATCTTAAACAAATTGAAGGGCAAAGACATAATTGCTAAGAATGAACGCGCCAAAAAGAAGATAGTTAGTGATGGTGAGATGGAGGAACTAATGAAGAGAACAAAATCTTACCTCGTTGAAATTTCCCGACAGATGAAGAATGGCTTGCATCTATATTTCAATGCAAGAGAAGTAACCAAGGTAAGAGATGCTCTAATAGCTGTGGCAACAGTACGACTTGGTAGAAGATCCTTGGAAATGACCAGAATGACATTAGAGGAGGTAAAGGATGCTACTGAGTCGGTCATTGATGAGAGCAGATATTACACTATAAATGTGAAGGAGCAAAAAAATACCCATACAGGATCTGCTGCCCCTGTTGTGTACCATGAAGACGAATACCATGTTTTGCTCGTATACATAAGTGAATTGAGATCTAAATTAACATCGGATACAAATTGCAAGGTGGTGTTCCCAGCGAATTGCAAAGCTAACTCCAAAATGGACCAATCCCTCGGATTATCAGCGGCCTATAAAATTCTACAGAAATTCGAAACAGCGTCAGGCAAAAAGATAAGTTCAAGAATAATAAGAGGATCAATAGTGTCAAATAGTAGGGAACAAAACTTTTCAGATGAGCACCTGAACCACCTAGCTAAATCCATGAACCATTCCAGATCAACAGCGGACCACTATTATGACTACAGTTCCATAAACAATTCAGTTTCCCATGTGTTAAGTAAGCACAGCCAGGACGCAACCGCTTCAACATCGGGACTATCCTCTTCAACTCCTAACAAAACAAAGTCTTCAATATTTAGTCCAAATGTTAGTGTTATTGGATCTTTGAACGATTCTGGATCCATGGAATTACAAGAGACTCCAGAGAAGAGGAAATATGAAGACTATGAAAGGGAGGATGCGGCTAAAAATGATGAGACCCTAATGCAGCTTAGAACTAAGAAAATAAAGTTTTCACAGGTAGAAGAGTATGCCCTCAAAGTGGAAGTAAAGAAAATAATCGTCGAATTAAAAGAAAAAGGAACTTCGAAAGCGTTGCTTTCTAAGAGTGGTGGCATCAGCATTATTCCAGTCAGTAGGGAATTGCCCCCTCGTTTTCGTTCAGTACCAGTTAAATTATTGAGAGAAATTATTAAAGAGTTAATGTAAATTAATGTTTTTTAGTATTTTTCTTGTACGGAATATTAATTTTTATAGGTGAATTTACATAATTGTATGTAACGGCTGCCAGGTGGTTTATATTAAATAAATTTGCTTTAAATTTTGTGTATTATTCATTCACTCCTAAACCAAATTTTTAGAATATTATTGTTTTTGTGTCCTTCATCAAATTTATTTTTTATTGGGCGTGTAATAACACCTATTATGAAATCCTTTTTACCAAAGTCAATATTATGTGGTTTCAACTTCTAACAGTCTTTTCTTAGTTCAACTTTTGAGCTCGGGCTGATTTAATCCGCCAGAGTTTGTATCCTTAACTACACTGCCACTTTCCATTAATATCCTGGTTTTATCAAGTACTTCTCTGGGCTGGGCTATAAGACAGCTCAAAGATAGAAAAGTACCAACTTTATTAAATGTGGAAATGAGTCCGATATCTGATTTTAAAGGGCAAACAATGTCCTGTAAGTTGTAAATGGTCAAGAAACAAGAATTGAGAACGAATTAACACTTTTTTTGGGAAGATTAAGATAGCAAAACTATTTTAAAGAAAATTGCAAGTATATTCAAAGAAATAGTCAGACGTCCGGTAAAGATTGTCCTGCAGTGTAGTACATTTTGGTAGGACCAGTCCAGTGAAATATTGAGAATACCCTGGTTATTTCTGATTATTCTGGTTTTAGCAGGGTAGCAAACATAAATGAGGTCCTACTATACTCCCTATTTCCGTCATATTTTAGCATGGCAATTTCCTCTCAGTATGTCTCATGCTCTGAGAATCACACGGCCATCCCATGTTAAGGTACGTACACACTACAAGAGGAGCGGAACAGCGCGGAGCGGAGCTCCATTAATATCATTGTTTATTTGGAGCGCCGCCCCGCTCGCAGTGTGAACAGCCAAGCGTCTCTGCATACGAATACCAAACAACATTAATGGCGCGCCGCTTGCAGTGTGTATGAGCCCTTATTCTTGAGGAGCGTGAAAAGGCTTCCAAGAGTGAATTGGAGGCGGCCATCTTTGCATCATCCAACAAAGTCATTCCTACATTTGAAGATTCTGTAATTTATACTACACAGCAGTTGAAAGTATTATTGGAGGTTATTTAAACTCTGCGTTAATGGTTTTTTTCAGATTTCAAGCTTTCGAATAGAAAGATTTCTATTCATCATCAGGAGAAGGGTGGAAAACCTGGACATGACAATGAATTTTATGACCAATGGTTGTATGTTGGATACCGTCTTTCTATTTCAGCTATCTATCCTTGAGTTTATTAATGTTAATAATTAATCTATTAATATTGATATATGAGACAAAAAATTCGATTTTTTTCCGATATTATATACCTATAGCTATTGGGGTAATTCTACATTACATATGTCAGTAACATACTATACAGTAATGTGTTTAATTGTTCTCAAGTGTCTTCCTGCTTCTATATATGTCCTCTATTCTTATGCACTACTTGTTGCTGTGTGTCCTATTGATACTGAGTGTGTCCTCTTGATCCTAAGTGTGTCCTGTTTATCCTAAGTGTGTCCTGATCATCCTAAGTGTGTCCTGCTGATCCTAAGTGTGTCCTGCTGATCCTAAGTGTATTTTGCTGATCCTAAGAGTGTTCTGTTAATCCTAAGTCTGACCTGTTAATCCTAAGTGTGTCCTGTTGATCCTAAGTGTGTCCTGTTAATCCTAAGTGTATTCCTGTTGATCCTAAGTGTATCCAGTTGATCCAAAGTAGGTCCTGTTGATCCTAAGTGTGTCATGTTGATACTAACTTACTAAGTGTGTCCTGCTGATCCTAAGTGTGTCTTACTGATCCTAAGTGAGTCCTGTTGATCCTAAGTGTGTCCTACTGATTCTAAGAGTGTCCTGCTGATCCTAAGTGTGTCCTGCTGATCCTAAGTGTGTCCTGCTGATCCTAAGTGTGTCCTGCTAATCCTAAGTGTGTCCTGCTCTTCCTAAGTGTGTCCTGTTAATCCTGTGGGTGACTTCTTTAACCTGTGTAAGTGTATCTTCTTGATCCTAGGTGTATCCTCTTGATCCTATGTGCGTCATCTTGATCCTATGTGTGTCCTCTTAATCCTGTGTGCATCTTCTTGATCCTACGTGTGTCTTTTTTATCCTATGTGTGGTAGGTTAACCTCTATAGTTATGTACCTATTTCTACCAGACTATAGAGGCGCGATTGAAAACGGTCAACCTCTATAGTTATGTACCTATTACTGTCAGATTATAGAGGAGCGCTTGAAAACGGTCTACCTCTATAGCTATGTACCTATATCTATCAGACTATAGAGGCGCGATTGAAAACGGTCAACCTCTATAGTTATGTACCTATTTCTATCATGCTATAGAGGCGCGATTGAAAACGGACAACCTCTATAGTTATGAACCTATTTCTATCAGACTATAGAGGTGCGATTGAAAACGGTCAACCTCTATAGTTACGTACATATTACTATCAGACTATAGAGGTGCGATTGAAAACGGTCAACCTCTATAGTTATGTACATATAACTATCAGACTATAGAGGCGCGATTGAAAACGGTCAACCTCTATAGCAGAGGTTTATATTTTATCAAATTTTGACATTTAAAATAATTATTTTGAAATTCTATTGCCTAAAAAGTGTAGCGAAAAAGTCAGGCTATCATTTGAAGTTTGTTTCAATCAAATCGGTTGACTATTGAAGGAGTAGTTACTATTCTCCCAAAATCCCCAACAAACCCAACACCAACAACAACAATCAGGGGGTGTTCTTAGGCTGCGCTCCTAGCGGGTCGCAGCAATAATATACTCGTTGAAGTCGTCATTGGGTGAATCGGACAAGCATTACGAGTCCCCACGGCTCAAATTATTAGGCAACAAGGAGATGTAGCTAGTCTAGAGATGGGTCATCACTAGAGCTAGGACATTGGGGGCACTTGAAAAAGAGCAGTAGTAGCGGTCAAATCGAGCACTTGTAGCGCTATAAATGTGCAGTAGGACCGATAAAAAAGAGCATTTGGGGCACTTATCGGGGCATTTGGGGCACTTATCGGAGCATTTGAAGCAGTTATCAGTGCATTTGGGGACAGTTATTGGTGCATTTGAGGCAGTTTTTGGAGTGTTTCATGCACCGAAAGAAAAAGCGTGTATCAAAGTAAGAATTTTAACGAGGTTTTGTTTTTTGAAGAGTTTTTGGATGAAATATACACAAGAATTATCTCTAATTTTTATCGATAAATAATTCATTTTGTAAAATCATTATGTAAATATGTAAGGCTCAAAAGTATTGTGCAATACTTGAAAAAACATAAGAAAAAGAACAATAGATGTTGAAACCAAAACGAACGTATACAGTACATATAATAATTGGAATCTATATCGAGTCTATAATGTTACAGAAAATTCTAGCATCACATGTTGTTGAAGTTTGGTAAGAATGTGAAAGTTAACCCATATTAACAAGATAAAACCATTACTTCTTTAACATTTTTTTGACCCTTCATCGTCTATCTGAGACCAAATATTTCAATAAAAAGAATAATCTCTACTTCTGTGGAAGTAACAAGGGCACTAGCATAGCGAGAAATATCTTAGGGAGTCAATTCGGGAATTATTTCAGTCTGGTTTCTTCACTACGCCTTGCAAAACATTCAACCCTGTATTTACTTACTCAAACAAATGTACCAAAAAATAAGGTATGTAAAATAAAACAAAGATATTAGTAGCTAAATAGATCTGAATTACGTGAAAATTTGGGTTACTATTAGAATAGTTACACCTCTTTTTAATTTTTATAAAACTTTTCTAATCAAAGAAAATGTATAAGAAAAGGGTAACAAAATTAAATCATTAAAAAAACTGAACAACAATACATTAACTCATTAAGTGAGTATAATCTCATTAATCAATGCATGACTAGATTAATGGTAGACATAGAATACATTTGTTAATCCATATAATTGAAAGATGTCATTGTAAGAGCTGGTAGCCGGTAAATTGCTCGAAAACAATTGCCCGAACGTTATTGATCGAATGAACAATTGCTCGAATTATCAAATTGCTCGAATGAACAAAATTGCTCGAATTATAAAATTGCACAGTTTTCGATTTTATAGAAGTCAGTTATTCATGAAGTGGAGCTGCACCTAACAATGTTTCTTTCTTTTTAGTAATTGATCATTAATCATTCTATAAATGATTTTAATTATTACACATTCTGCATAATCTTTTTTTATTCCTAGAGACCGTTTGTTTCATCTCGTCTGTAACATGTGAATTGGAATCATGTGGTGAATCAGTACTATTTATATTTTTTTTATCATAAAACCCGAAATATTTAATTGTCTTGATTTTAATGGAACGATGTTGTCTCTTTAAACAAAAAAATTGTTACATTTCATCGGGTAACCATCAATCGATTGATGATTAATCTATGAAATGTAACAATTAGATATAGAAATTATAGAAATCCATATCAATCGAACGCGCAACAATCGGTTGATGGTATCCCTATTAAATATACCATTTAGATGCTTAAACTAAATACATTCTTTATCATTCGAACGTGCAGCAATCAATCGTTGATTGCGCTATCGGTTGATGGCTGCGCTAACGATAGATCAACAAATTATGAAGCGAAATCAGTCGATATTGCTGCGAAAATAATAGAAAAAATTAGTTTTGTCATCTATTAGATGAGGATACAACGAGTAGATATCCTTCACACTTCCAGTCTTTTAGCATAGGATGAACTCCAAAATATCTACTTTTTTGTTTTCTATCATCCTGTTCATCAATCAAGCGTAATGATAATCAGTGCAAAATCAGATGATACGGAAGGGACGGGAGCGAGAGCGGACCGTGACCGGACCGAACATGTGTATGCACAAGGATGAGACCGGACCGTGACTGGAGCGAGAGCGGAGCGTGACCGGAGCGATGGTGTAGATCAGCCCTAAGAATCATACAGTTATTTGATATTACTCAATATGTGTGCGCAATAGAAGTCAACCAGAGTACATGTGGAGCATTTTGGGGCGTTTATAGCGTTTGGAACATTATGAGCGCTAGTGGCATTTATCTTATAAATGCTCCAATGTCCGAGCCTTAGTCATCACTTTAGAAACTGACTCTGTATACTATAAGCTTCAAAGACTCCGAAGCTTTCAATCTCCTGATGTTAGAATTTTTTTAGCCTGACAATATATTTTTTAATTACTTAGATAAATTAATGTACATTAGGAAAGTTCTATTAAATAAATTAGATTACATTGGTAAATTTATAGCCTACAAGTCTATCAATTGTTACTGCAATTTCCTGATCATCTTCTCAATTTCTTTGGAATTTTTCACTTTTTCTATATAGCAACTGAATGTTATAAAGTAAAGGAAATATCAATCAAGATTATATTGAAATATTTTTACATTAAATAAATAAACGCTATCTCGATTCCAGTAATTATTGCATAATAATTTGGTCTCTCCCAATAATCAGTAAACTTCCTCGTGAAGTTTACTGATTGTATAGTTTGACAATTGATTTTATTAAAAATAATTAGTAACTAAAAACAATATCGTATCTCTTAGAGATATGAAAACATCAATGAAATTACCAGTGACTAAATAATAACTACGCATTGAAATTACATTTGTGTACTAAAATGGCAATACTCTTATCTAAAAGTACAAATATATCAAAGATATGTATATTTTACCTCTTAAAAAATCTACTATAAGATATTAAATTCACTTTATAAAATGAGATGTGTAATCAAGGAGTGATAATTATATATCTTTTGTTAACGTTCTTTTCGCTTTAGTTTCCGTTTGGTAATTAAACTGAGTCGTGATTTGGTTTTTAATTAAAGCAGGAGATGCCTGTACTGCATTTATATAATTTAATACCTCCCTATAATAAAGAGCATTGTGTTTATACACATATATAAATCAATCACGTACAATTTATTGTTTTATAGAAATCAAAAAGAAATCTCCAAATTTTCAAAAATCACCAAATTCTTAAAATTCTCCAAATTTCCAACAATCTCCAAATTTTTCAATAATCTCCAAAACTGAGGATGTCTATTTTCAACTTAGGCTGTTTCATCATGGAAGCTTTACATTATAAGTATTAATAGTATTTACCGTAGACGTTTGGTTACCGCAACCAGAATATGTAAGTTTGATTTTACTTGCTTCACGTTACTTTATTACGCATTTCTTTACAGCAGTTTACTCTATTCCACGTTACTTTACTGCACGTTACTTTATTCCACGTTACTCTATTCCACGTTACTTTACTGCACGTTACTTTATTCCACGTTACTCTATTCCAAGTAACTCAACAGCACGTTACTTTATTCCATGTTACTTTTCAGCACTTTTCTCAATTCCACGATACTTTACTGGATATCCGGTAAATTCATCACCGGTAAATTCATTGCCGTAAATTCATCGCATGGTAAATTCATCGCGTGGTAAATTTATTGCATGGTAAATTCATCTCATGGTAAATTCATTGCATGTAAATTCATTGCATGGTACATTATAAAATTAAATTCATAATCTTAAATATACTCATTGTAAATAGTTACGCCGACATTACTTTATTTTTCGCTGGATTAGGGTAATTTGTTTGTACGAATCTGTGCTGTTAGTTTATTTTAAATGATTGGATTATAAGTAATAGAATGTCATATAATTTTCACAAGTATATCATACAATTACGATAAAATATTCAATATATGGGTAATTGTATTAATTTATTATTTTATAGTTATGCATATTTTTCTTCAATTTGAATTTATATTATTTCTCAAATTACCTATTTGTGTAGCTACTCTTAGTTTGAACAGCAACATAACTGTAAATGCTGCACCTCTTTGAAATAAAATCAGCAAACAATTATCCAAATGTGATGATTTAACGGGCTTGCTAATATTAATATATACCTTATCAAGTATATCAATCGAATTAAAAAATTATAAACATATTTTTTAGAGAATATAAAACATAATTCAAAGATAATATTGTCACTACCGTAGTAATAATAAAGTAACACTTCTTTATTGTGTCTTCTGTCCATTTTTTTCTGGGTTCAATTATTTTGGAGCCCAATTGCCGCGGGCCCAATTGTCTTAGGTCAATTGTCGGCTGGCCCAATTGTCCATGCACCATATTATTTATAACGCTACAATGTCTTTTTGAAAATATTCATCTATTATTTACCTCTCTATTATTTGTATTATCTACCTTCCTGTTATATGTCACCGATGATTTACAATGCGATCAATTTACCTGCGATGAAGTTACCATGCGATGAATTTACCTTGCGATGAATTTACCATACTATGAATTTACCATGCGATGAATTTACCTGCGATGCAATTACCATGCGATGAATTTACCTTGCGATGAATTTACCATGCGATGAACTTACCTTGCGATGAATTTACCATGCTATGAATTTACCATGCGATGAAATTACCATGCTATGAATTTACCATGCGATGAAATTACCATGCGATGAATTTACAATGCGATGAATTTACCATGCGATGAATTTACCATGTGATGAATTTATCCGCGATGAATTTACCATGTGATGAATTTACCCGCGATGAATTTACCATGTGATGAATTTACCCGCGATGAATTTACACTGATCCACTTTACTGCACGTTACTCTATTCCACGTTACTTTACTGCACGTTACTCTATTCCACGTTACTTTACTGTACGTTACTCCATTCTACGTTACTGTACTACACGTTACTCTATTCCACGTTACTTTACTGCACGTTACTCTATTCCACGTTACTTTACTGCACGTTACTCCATTCTACGTTACTGTACTACACGTTACTTTATTCAAAGATACTTTATTCCACAAAACTTTACTGCTCGTTACTCAATTCCACGTTACTTTACAGCCCTTTACTCTATTACACGTTACTTTACAGCACATTACTTTATTTAACGTTATTAAACTGCTATTTATTTTTCTGCATGTTACACGTGGCATTTGGCGATTTTAAATGAAGTTTATTCATATTAGGTTAAAATTTGTAACAAAAACATTTCACGAAAGAAATTGTAATATTATCCAATCTGATTGTAGGTTACAGTCAAGATTTGACATGATAAGATATTGTGATATTATGAACCTGAAGATTGATGAACCTATCTCCAGAGCAATTAATTTAATGTGTCCTGAAATACTCTCAACAGGTGCGAAACTCCACAGAAAATGACTGTTGCCTCGTTAAATATTTAATCGAGTTTGTTAGAAATATCATTGATGAATATTATTTTAACATTCAGGTACTATTTTTGGTACTAGGACAGAGTATCGAAAGACAAAGTATCGACAGACAGAGTATCGAAAGACAGGGTATCGTAGGACAAAGTATCGAAAGACAAAGTACCTATCGATTGACAAAGTATCGAAAGACAGAGTATCGAAAGACAGAGTATCGAAAGACAAAGTATATAAAGACAAAGTATCGAAAGACAAAGTATCGAAAGACAGATTATCGAAATACAAAGTATCGAAAGACAAAGTTTCGAAAATTCAATCGAATTTATAATAATGGAGAATCGATCGAATAGAAAATTGATCAAATGGTGAAATTACATTAGTTATAAATAACTTGAAGTATGCATTTTGTTCATTGACCGACAGTTGGGCCCAAGTCAATTGCATGGGTCCCGACAATTGGACTCGTTGAAATTTTAGCCGAAGACTTTTGGAACGTGACAATTGGGCATAGTACAATTATTGATCCCCTAGAAACATGGGCACAGGGCCACTATTGATCACATTACTAAAATGGTTACAGCAGACACTATAGAGAAGTGTTACTTTGTTCTTACAGTAGCAAATTAAGTTGATACCATAGATTCTGATAAAAGTGGACTCAGTTACAACCCGGAGAATTAAGATTTTGTCTTTCTATAAAAGATCACTGCATACATAATCATAGATAATTTTTAACTTATACTTAATGCTTTATTAAGGTTTATTTCGTCGATATGAAGGCCATTCAGAAGAAATAGACAAAATCCTCCTTACAAACCATGTGCGTCGTGTTTCCTCAATCGTGTCATGGAAGATCAGCCTCGTACCACTAACGTAATTGAAGGGTGGTACAGATCGAGCGATGCACAACACAACTCAATATCGTCACCCTACTATTTTTAATTTAGAGCAAGATTAGAGAGCAAAATTACGTTTACAATAAATTTATACGTACAAATACTGAAAAGTGAAGAATGTTGTAACAGTTTTTTTATGTGCTCAATTATCTTGGGCCCAAAAATTATTGTCTTGGGGCCCAATTGTTTCGGCCTCAATTGTATGAGGGCTCATTTTGACTTTCTTGAACCAGGCTAGGGAGGCACGGCCTCAACTTTTGTACACATTTTTCTTTCTATGCTATATGTCCTATTTTTGTCTTTCAATAGTTCATTTTCTATATTTTGTCTTTCTTTACTTTATCCTTCTATACTTTGTATTTCGATACTCTGTCTTTCAATACTTTGTCTTTCGATACTTTGTCTTTCGATACTTTGTCTTTCGATACTTTGTCTTTCGATAGTTTGTCTTTCGATTGTTTGTCTTTCGATACTTTGTCCTTCGATACTTTGTCTTTCGATACTTTCTCTTTCGATACTTTGTCCTTCGATACTTTGTCTTTCGATACTTTGTCTTTCGATACTTTGTCCTTCGATACTTTGTCTTTCGATACTTTCTCTTTCGATACTTTGTCCTTCGATACTTTGTCTTTCGATACTTTGTCTTTCGATACTTTGTCCTTCGATACTTTGTCCTTCGATACTTTGTCTTTCGATACTTTGTCTTTCGATACTTTGTCCTTCGATACTTTGTCTTTCGATACTTTCTCTTTCGATACTTTGTCCTTCGATACTTTGTCTTTCGATACTTTGTCTTTCGATACTTTGTCCTTCGATACTTTGTCTTTCGATACTTTCTCTTTCGATACTTTGTCCTTCGATACTTTGTCTTTCGATACTTTGTCCTTCGATACTTTGTCTTTCGATAATTGGTCTTTCGATACTCTGTCCGCACACCCTTTTTTTGGATAATAATTGTTGTGAAATTCTTAGCATGAATACTAGAACAATTATTGACTTTGTGTTATATTTATGATGCTAAAATGTATATAGGTAATGGACAATATATAATAATTATTATTTGTCAAGATAAACATTTACTACATGCAAAAAAATATATATGCTTCTTATATATATGTCATAATTATGATCAGGAATATGTTTTACACAGATATCAACATCTGATAATCGTAAATAAAAATAGTAGCCGACGGGAGTTGTCGTCAAATTAAAAAAAGTTGATACATAGAATGACTTAATACCGGATTATAAATTACAAATTTATCATATGTCCGATATTCAAGATTCGTTTCAATTTTGGACCAAAATAAACATCACGACATACAAAATTTCTATAAAAAAATTATATATTATATGATGGGAAAAAAAAAACAAGGAAAGCATTTCGTGATGTAGCGAAATTCCTGAAGTTCACATTACAATCATTTAAATCCAACTACAGTAGAACCCCTGTATACAGTTAGCTCTTCTATTATGAATGAGTTGGTATGTACCCCGTATTATGAACAAAATTTTATTCAGTCATAAAATATCCTTTAGTTTTTTGAAAAATGTAGACTTTACAGGTACATTCTAACTCATTCACTACTACATAGTTCATTATACAGGAGCTCTACTGGAAAAGATATACTCGCGTACATACGGTGAAACTATATACGAATTGTCCTATCAGCTACGAAGTAAAGTAACTATACTTATGTTACGTTACGTTATGTTAATTTAATCTATATCTTTAAAAATCCATTCTATAACGTCGTTTTCAATTTTTTTCATTTTTTCATAAACTTCACAATCTCTAAAGAATTTTGTCTGCATCTCATTTTTTGTACTAAAAGGGGAATTAATTTTCCAACTGTTCAATATCTGATGTCATTTCATATATTCATCTACTATATAAATGATCATTGAGATTTATGAATGAATTCGTTGAAAATAATAATAGTACGTAGTTATATTTAAATATGATGGGATCATATTGAGTGAATTATATAATAATACTTTTATTGAAAATATAACTTAAACATATTTATAATACAAAATATGTAACTATTTGGTAAATCTAATATCCGTAGTTGAATAATATTGCAACACATTCCACTTTATTGTGAGCATTTAATTTTTCATTAATGTTCAGTTTGAGATAATAAACAAGATAATTGGCAGTGCTCCAGTGTCACTCCTGTAACAAACAGCCAATTTAAAGACTTCAAAACAAACAGCTAAAACTCGTACGTGTGTCTGACAGTGATATACCAAGTAAATCTCCTAACACGAGCATTCATTCAAAATAAGTCGGTGTGAATAGCTTTAGAAAATATCCAAAATGAAATTGTTTGTTGAAAGGGATTCCACGAAGTGTGTCTCATTTAAACAAATGATTATTAAAATGAGTCAGAGAATGGTATGTTAATATTGCAAATAGTCTAATTGAAATTGGACAGAAAAAAGGTAGATACGCCTTGCAACCCTTCCAAGGTATTCGTATTGTATAATCGTACAGTATGGGCCACAAAAATGTTTCTTTTTTTTTCAAATACTTGTAAATCGTTAACCAACGCACGAAAAAACTGAATCTTGGTCTCTTTTTCACCGCTTCTTATTGTTCTATTAACTGTTAAAAACTATTTTAACTGATGGACTTAGTTTAAGAACAGGTAAGCAAAGTGTGAGGGTGATTATTTTTGTCATTGCGCGAAGTTTGTTCTTGGAGTTAACTCTGTTATTTTACTAACTAAAAGGCATTGAAAAAAAAAGGAAAAAAATATAATGGAAGACATTTTAATACAGGTTGCTTACACTTCTTCCTTAGAAACTATTTGGAAATAGAACAACTTCAGTGACATTTTGATCTCATCAAAGTTATCACTAGGAATATTCGTGCTTCGCTTGTTCATTGAATGGTTAAGGCTCGCTTCACACTTGCATTTTTAACAGCGCGGGAAAAAGCTCTTCCTAAAATGTGTTCACACATACGTTTTTTTATCGTTGAAGTAAAACTTTAATGTGATTTTTCCATCATCGATAAAAATTGCAATTGTAAACACATTTTAAGAAACACATTTAAAAAAACGATTTATAGTATTTGAAAAAACGGAAACATTTTTGTGGCCCATACTGTATATGAAGGGCCACAAGCCAAAGTCTCTTAACCGCAAAAATCGGGTTGCTCAAGGTAAAGTCTCTTAAGCGCTTAGCACCAGTGAAAACAGTTACAATCTTGATGTGCTAAGCGCTTAACACT
The DNA here is from genome assembly GCA_947561585.1 of Caprella mutica. Lineage (NCBI taxonomy): Eukaryota > Metazoa > Arthropoda > Malacostraca > Amphipoda > Caprellidae > Caprella > Caprella mutica. Next base: position 139,484 of record CANNZV010001508.1, read on the forward strand.
CACTTAAAACGGTTGGAGTTAGCAGCAAACAAGAGTCTGTTAACCGCATCTCTTTGCATAGAAAACGGTGCGAGGGTAGACTCAAGTATTAACCTTGTTCATTTTTATGTTCTTTATTAGACTCTACAATTTTTATGGATTTTAATATGTTTCCAATTTTTATCATATAATAGCGGTAGATATATTGTACTATAAAAACATTAATTTTGTGAGGCCTGCAATAATTACTTCAAATCACTTAGGTTATGAAGAATAATATAAATCACGTAATTTAAATTGACATGATGTTGTAAATTATAGCAGTTCATTTTAATTTCGATTTCATGAAAGCTGTATTTTTAAGCTGCTATTTAATTTTTATGCACTTCTTAACATCTTTATTTGCTGAAGATTTAAATTTAAATTACATTTTCATTTTCTGTTGCTCAATATGCAAGTCTTTAATTATCTTGTTTTTAATAAAGTAATATATTTGAATAATTGTTAACATTGCATTATAGTTTTAATCACACAATATCAGGAGAGGTTAGTTGAATTAAATGTTTAGTAGAATGATGGTAGTGAACATAAATATATTTTTTAATCTATAGTAGTCAGTTCCAATCTAGTCATTTTTGCTTTAGTAATTACAAATAACTTCAAAACAATAATCTGTACTGTACAGCAAAAGAAACTGATTTGTATTGATTATTTAACAGTGGACAAATTTCACATTTCCAAAAATAAACTTTATTAATTGTAATGTTTAGGTATATTTTAGGATTGGTGTGGGTAAACTACAGATTGGTAAATAACAAAAAACTGTGATTTCGGAATTTAACATCCTATGGACACTTCCTTTCGAAGCAAATCTTTTTATTGTTTTAATCAATGAAGCTGATGCTTCTCATCATCTTGCTGCAAACCGCATGAAATTTGATAACATATTTTTGTTATTTTTATAATAAAAACTCTACAATACCTATTTTTACTTCAGACTTACTAATTTTAGGTCTAAAGAAAAAGAATGTACACCATTTGTTTTGATTGTCAACTAGGCATACTATAACAATTTATCATTCGTGTAAAGGTATGCAATTGGATAAACTTATTATAGGAATGTCTATATACTTTAGGAAACAAGTTATATCTTAATTAAACAAAAGCCGAAAACTTATTGTTTGTTCATAAATTTAAAATCAAAACAAAGAGTGTACAATCTTTTTTCTAAGCGTCAGGTTAGTGATTCGCTCTATTGTTGCTCACAGAGTTTCAAAAACATTAAAACCAAATAATATAAATATACCGAGCCTAATTGTACGCGGTTTGCAGAATAATGATTGTAGACCTTAGTTCTATAATATTATGTAATGATAGAAGAAATAAATCTGGCGATATTCATACAGATATTACTTTTATTAGTATCGACAATACAGATGAAGATTTCACAACTATAATAAATATATTTTAAATTTCATGAAGGATAATAATACAAATAATGAAGGAGTTTGCATGAGAACATTCCAAATGAAAAAGAATAAACTAAATGAATAGAATATATACTTACAATTACGAACCAAATACACGATGGTAAGAGGATGTAAATAATTAATGCTGTACTTCTAATTATTAATACTGTATGAAGCTACTCTAAATAATAAAAAATGTATATTAAGAAAAATACCATAAGTCAACTGTTAGCAACTAGACTAGTATAGTGCTGAAGAGACACCAATCAATGTAATAAATTTATATTAGTAGGGGATTTAACGTCCGTTTCAGAACAAAATGCCATATCACTAAAGTCAAAAGAAAATTAAATACAAAGGACTGGAAACATAAGTGAAGAAGGAAAGTGGTTACATGAGCAGTGATACAAACAACTGTTATTACAAAGCTTATGGATGCAGAAAAGCTCCTCCGTCACTTACAAAGGAATGTGATGAAAAACACAAGCACCGGTGGCTGCACTCACGGATGGAAGAGGAAAATGAAGAGGTGATAGTAAATGAAGCCTACGAGCCTACCTAACACAAAATCTAAGACCTCGTAGTTGAAGAGCATAACCCTAGCGTTATCCTCTAAAACTGCAAGTAGCGTTAAAATATGAAAAACAATCTATAAACCAAATTACAACAGTTCAGGTCCAATGGACGCCACTCCCCTTCTCTTCCATTCACCACAGACAGTTTCAGAAAAGAACCTCTGGCAGCTCATCATAATTAAATAATCATAGTTAATTTTTATAGAGAAAAAGACAGATTGACAGAGCTAGAAATTTATCATTTAATGATCAGCTTTATTATTTTTAAAAGAAGGATTTAACGTCTGCTTCGACTCTGAGAAACATTCAGAAAATAAAGTGGCTCCATTAACAATGTTACCTATCACCAGTCTAGTGACAATGCACTTGGATGCAGAAAAGCTTGTTTCATACAAGTATTAAAGTTTCACACCAAGAAATGTGACTGAAAGGGACACAAGCACCGGTGGCTGTACATATGGATGGAAAAGGAAACGAAAATGTGATACTAAACGAAGTCTACCTAAAAAATTTAACATCGTAATTGAAGATCATAACCCTAGCGCTTTTCTCTAAAACTGCAAGTAGCGTTAAAAAATGATAAACATAGAAATACAAAACAGTTTGGAACCCAAGCGAGGCCTCTCCCTTTTTCTTCCATTAACCATCGACAGCTTCAGGATGGAGCTCCTGGGGTCAATTGAAGAGGTACCTAAAAATGAGTATTGATGCAATATTAATAATTTAATAATGATATAAACAATAAAAAACGTGCTATTAAGATTCTATATTTGTTGTAAAATTCCGATAGCTAGTTATAAATAGCAGCTAGTTACATTTTTTTGATTATTTGTTGCCAAAGCATGATCTTGGACCAATAGTTTTAGAATTAGTTAATTATATATATAACTCATTAATCAATTAACTTTAAATTACATCTACAAGAGATCAACATGATGATGACTTACAATTAGGAGCATCTACTCAATCTACACATGTATGAATGCAGTGGCAGTACTGATGTTTGAAGGCATAGCAGAGCAATCCTGGGACAGTTGCACACCTGTAAAATAAAATACATTCATTAAAAGGTCATAAAATTAAAAAGTTAGATGCATTAGAAAGTAGCAAATTCAGTTCGGAAAAATTTATTTGGATAACAGTTACCTAACTGTGGTGATCTTACATAATTTTTATCTTTTGAAGAATTTGCCAGGGAGCTCTGTGATTAAGTTTGTTATATAATTCTACAACAATCTTTAAAATAGATTTGTTCTGCTCTGTTATATAAAAATATGATAAATCATTTTAAAATAGATAGGGTGAGTAGTGAGTACCTTCCTGTGCTTGAATATAAATATTTTTCTATTTACAGTAAATGCAAATACATTTTTAACTAGCTATATTCAACTAAGTATTTTGTGATAAACATAAGCTAAATGCTCGAGTTCATAATAACCTACTTCTATATTTATTTATTCTTTCCCATCACTAAACTGTTTACTTTAGAACAGCAAGCTGTTGTGCATAATAAAAATTAAAAAAAAATAAACAGATCAGTTGTTCAAATGAATATATCATATTTTTAAGATTATTTGGATGAAAAGAGGATGGTACTTTATACTGAATATTAATTTTCGCATCAAATTAGCTACCGAGTTTAAATTCACTACACATTTCCCAGTAGCTAGCTAGATATTGTTTTCCATCTTCACTTTTATCAAGATAATTATGAACTTTCTTTGCTATATTTAGATTGATTGTAATGACAAAATAGAACTACTTTGGCAATAGAATAACATTTTATGACATTGGTTAGATAATGAGACTTGACTTAATTTACAAAAAAATGTTCATAATTTATTTGTGAGATAACTTAGCTGCAAACATTTGATAAATATTAAACACAACATTCTCATTCAAAGAGATCAAAAAAAAAAAAAAAAAGATTCAAAATATTCAATTTTTGAACATTTTTAGGAGAAAAATCATTGTTGATATCAATTAGCCAACTTCAGACACATTATTATTTAGTTAAGATACTTTAATTAGCTATAGCTACCTTCAACATATAAATACAGTGAAAAGTCTACTCACATAGCAAATCAAGATGACACTACAAGTTATCCAAGGGTGAAGTATCAGGAGATGTCCTTTTCCAAGTCTTGATAGATTTATCTGAAAGGAATAATAGTTCAGAAATTTTGTTAAGCATATTACTGATAAGAAAATTTAACTGTTCATGGCACACAACACACAGCATATTGATAAATTATAGCTACTATATTTAATTATCAAAACATAAAATTTAAAATATTTTCAACAGGTTGCATAGATCATAAGATTCCTTCTTTAGATGGTTTCAAAGTTTTTGTTCTCTAAGTTGACCTTTATTATCAACTGTCCTATTCTTAAGCCAAAAATGAGTAGCTTTTCAGAATATTTTTATACCAATAACTTGACTACCAGTAAGTAGCTACACAAAAATTGTATCATTATGGCCCATTGCCGCCATAACCCAAAAACAAAAAAGGAGTTTCAAGTTTATGAATATAAGCTAAATAATTGTTTAGTAGTCATATTTTCTATTTCATTTTCCAAATGTTTTAATTCATAGTTGAAATTTAAATACAACATCTTTTTTTGATAACTGTAGCCAATGCAAAATATTTGCAACTTTGAATGAAATCACAGATATACCAATCCGCACATTTATAGACAATAACATATTAAATTTAGCGTCAAAATAATATGACTGCGATTATTTACCCCACAAATGCGATGCAATTACCCTAATTCTTAGTAAATGTATGCTGTTAAATGATTAACCATCAGAGATACAAGATTGAAAATAGGTACACATCATTATCGAAATGATATTTTAGGATGGTATAAGTATGGAGCTTCTTCCTGAATTGGTTCTTATGTTTGATCAAAGTTTGCAGGAAAGTGAGATGGAATAGTAGAATACCCTAGACGATGATAGGATTTAGTGAAAAATGATTAAATTGGAATTATAAGTAGCTACTTTACTTGCTTTGATGCTCTCAATAGGTAAGACTGTTATTATGTACATGAATCTACAAATTAACTCTTTAGCTGAGGATTTTCAAATTCATTTCAATGTTAGAATGGAGAGAAATTCTTTAGCAATTTCAAATATATATATTTTTGAAAATGAAAATACTGGACTTATTAAGCATTTTGCTCATAATTATACTTCAATTAGTAATATGGATCGAAGTTTGGTACTCCAGTTCTATCCAAATTAAATTGGCTATTTAACTAACAATATAGGTTTTACTGTAAGCATGTTAAGATACCTAAACTCATCATTCTTATCTCACCCAAACTTATAAAGTATGCTATGTAATATCTCATCAATATTTGATACACCAAAATAAAAAAATATTTTAAAAAATCTGTAATATACTGGGTGGCACGAAAGAAATGAAACCCATTTTCAAATTTTAGTCATTACTCATCAAGATTTTGGCTACAAGTTACAAGTCATGACCCCACTTTGATAAATTCTGCTGGCCAACAAATGAATTTTGGAGGATAAATACTTCGTTTTATAAAATTTGCATCAATTCAATCTTAATATTTGAAATCTGCAAAACTTCGGAGTTAGGTAATCAATTCATCAGTAAAGTCCTAATTTTCAAAAGTGGGCCTCAACACTCCATTCCCATTTTAAATATTTCCATCTGTGGAGCAAATACTGCCTATTTGCCTAAGTAAGCTGTTATGCAGTGGTGTGAGCACTATTGGCTGGTAGCTATTAACAGCCATATTTTATTGTATTTTGAACTTTTTGCAAGACACTGACAAACTCATCAAGATTTTCATAGATTATTTTCTAGTAGCCAATACTTCAACAACATACTACTTAGGTATGTTCTACTTAACAAAGAATATCATTATTAAACTAATCACTGTAATCTAGATTTTACAATTAAAATAATAATTTACCTAATACATACAAATAACAGATTCAGACATACTTCAAAAAGTCAATAATCAATAGTTTGGAGTGTTAATTCTCCCAATTAGGTTGGTTTTATTTTTTGTACTTAAGTATTTTTATTTTAGGGTGTAGCTACTCTAAGCTTAATATTATAATAAAATTAAATTAATGGAAACTTCATAATAAAGAGTATTTAGTTTGTAAAATTAATTTGTTGGCCTAAATAATTTTTGATAGTGGTTTTCAGACTATTATTTATAGCAATATTTGCTTAGAAGAATTAGTTCAAATTTTAGCACAAATAAATATTTGAAATTAAATGTTGAATTATCAATATAACAACAAACTTTTGGACATAACCCAGTATGTAATTGGTCCACAAGAAAAAAAATCCAATAGCTTATTTCTAATTTAATTAATAGTAAACATTAATTAATGATAAACATAAGCATTAATAGTAAGCATAAGAATTAATAGCTAGAAATCCACCGACGTTGCTGGAATATTATTTTCAAAGGGGAAAAACTATATTTAACTGTGAAAGAAACAAAAAAGTGACTAGGTAAGTAGCTAGGTTAAAACTTAAAGTAAATAATAACTAGTATCCTTTGGCTACACTGCAAGAACTGGTAAAGTGTTCAAGAAATCCTCTAGTTTGCTTTCTGTTCTCAGTAAATTGTAAAATACTTGTAAATATAAGAAAATTAAACATTGTAAGTACAGAAAATGTTAAAAAATTACCATGCTATCATACTCTTGGTCTATGTAGTAAGTAATCAATTTTAGCTAATGCCCATCAGTCTTAACTATTCTTCAAAGGCTGGAGAAAAGACCAAGATATTATGGTAACAAGTTGATAGATTCTGCCCACATCTCAGTCTGCAAAATATAGGACATTCTCAACATTTCCTGTGACAACAATCCTTAATATGAATTAATAATCATATCCCCCTATACTAATTATATTTAGCTACATGTATTTTTTACTATTTTACATTATTAAGTCGAGAACAAATAGCAAAATAAGAGGTGAAGATTTCTTGGAGAACAGTTTACCAGTTCGTACAGTCTGGGAATCTGCCAAGAAAGGCCAATCGAGAACTATAAAGTGTTCAAAAATAAATCCTCTATTTAGGCTTCTGTTCTCAGTAAACTACATGTAAATATAGTAGAAAATTAGAGATTGTTCACACAGAATTTCAGAAAATCTTAAAAATGTCCCATTTTCTGCTAACTGACTGGGAATCTGCTGATAAGCTGAGCTTAATAGCATGAGCTCAACTTCACATCAAATTAAAATATCTGAAAGTCAGGAGACCCTGAAGTCACTGAAAGAAGCTACATTATGCAGAATGGGCTAGGATATCTGAAATTTTTGAGTTATAAATAACAGCCTTAACTCTGCTTAGATATTGATATTAGCTGTATTAGGTACATAAATTAAATTTATAATACCAAGTTGTTTTTACAAAATTACAGATAGTGCCTAGAAACCTACCTATATAATTTAGCTACACTATGAATATTTAATAATGAAACAAGAAACAGATAATTGGAAACTACTCATCCTGAGTCATCCAGTCTGCAAAGCGCATTCATATCCCCGAAGACCTTTGGAGACAAATTTTGAGGGAAAATAATTAATTTTCCTAATCAATTCCAATGTTTACATGTATTTGTGTTTTTATTGGAGACATTTTGCAAAAGTCTGGTCATTTTGGAGACAGATTTGAAAATCTTTGAGACAGATTTATCACACTTTACAGACTGGTTACTCATACACTCATACTAGGTCCTACCTACTCCACTAACTGCAGCTCCAGGTAAAATTGTAATTCTCATAAACTCTCTACCTACTTGTCCCTTCAAGATTTAAGACTCCAGCCTCCAGGTAATAAAGCATGTCCAAACTGAGGCAAACTCGCCATTTTAATGGCGAGTTTGTGCCAGACTTAGATATTTTGAGCCCTTCAATTGCAAATGGAGAGAAATATCTAATTTTCTCTTATGCTACACTACATTTAAAATGTTATTTTGGGGAGATTTAATGATAATTTGGTCATTTTGGAGAGAAATTTGGTGATTTTTGAAGAGAAATGGAGTGACAAATGGAGAGTTTATTAAACAAAGAGATATACTATTTTACTATGGTCTTAAGCTAGCCTGAGCTAGGCTCAAATTGTCATAAATTATATCCTAAAAAACATTGTATGATCGTACTAATTGTAGGACTACCCACAGGCAAGAATAACTAGGAGAAATGTCTCCTACTGCCTGAACCAGACTGCATTTTATGGTAAATTCCGCTGACATGTCGGTGGAATTTTGCCCTCTTTGAAAATAAAATTCTAGCTAAGTTGGTGGATTTCTAGCTCTTGCTGCTCTGTATTCCTAACTATGTAACCATTAATCTTCAATTTTTAGTAGAAAATCAGCCTAATTTTTGGAAATTGTTGGTGTATTTTTTCAACTTTTAGAAAAAGTCAGTGGAATTTTGTGCACCAAATACAGATTGATATCTACATTTGCAATGAAGGCCCGAAGTTCTTAATTTGCTCAAAATAATTGTCATTAACCCACAAATAAAATAGCAAGAATGGACATCCAAATCATCCATATTTCAGAGGCTGGTAAATTGTACCTAAGCCAATTTGGCTCATTTTTCTTGTTTTGAAAATTCAAGCCAAAAATTATCATTGGAAGTTGGAACATAGGAATTAATTCATAATTTTAAGCCAATTAGGAATAGGTATCTGATTATTATCTTTTGAAATATTATCATGGATAGACATAAGTTTTAATAGGTACTAGTCAGTGAGCCACAAGGTAGTTAGTACCTGGGGCTGGGGTTTATATAAAAGTTTATTAACTGGCCCGGCTAGTCTGTATTTGGTCCACAAAATTCCACTGACTTTTTGAAAAAGCTGAAAAAATCCACCATAAATTTCCAGTAATTTGGCTGATCCACCAACATTTTAGTAATTTTACACATTTTTCCACTGAAAATTAATGATAATATAGGAATAAATAGCTAAAAATCCACCAACTTTGCTAGAAAACTTCCACCGACATGTCAGAGGAATTTACCATGAAATACAGACTCCATGTATAAGAGCATGTCAGTTAAAGCCAATTAATTAGCTTATATTTGAAATGGTCAAATCTCAGATATGTCTAATTGGCTTTAAATTTTGAATTAATTCCTTTTTTCCCATGTTAATTTTGGCTTGAAATCTTCAAAAAATGAGCCAAATTGGCTTGGTTCATATTTTTTATTAAATTTTGGCTCAAAAATTGGCTTACAATTTTCCAGCC